>PVLD010012124.1:0-61868 GCA_004027595.1 Dinomys branickii | reverse complement strand
TCTCCTCCCCCACTCGGTGATCTGGTCGCGAGCGCCGATATCTCACCAGTTATTGGAGTCCCTGCAGGCATGAAGGTTCCAAGGTGCCAGTCTATCCTTTGGGGCTTTCTGCGCGGCCCGCCCGATGCGCACGAAACGTGAGACCGCCGGGCGTCTCCGCCGCTAACAAGCCGATCTCTGTTGGGTGTCGCCGGAGAGCTGCGCCGGCTCGGGAGGCGGGGGGGATCGAGCTGTCCATGTTCTCAGGGCGTTAGGACCCAAGCAAATCTTCCTCCTCGCTCTCGGCGCTTGGGGCCCTCCGCGCGGCCCGCCCGACACGCGCGAAACGTGGGATTGCCGGGCGTCTCCGCTGCTAGCAAGCCGATCTCTGTCGGGAGTCGCCGGGGGGCTGCACCGGCTCGGGAGGCGGGAGGGACCGAGCCGGCTGCACTCCCACGGCGCTTGGACCGAGCCAAGCTTCTTCCCCTAGCGGATCGTCCCTGGCTCCCAGCGTCTGGGACTTTCCCACGTCTCGCCCCGGCAGCCTGGTCCACCCTACCACATCTCCCCCGGCATCTCAGAGAAACACGCCCAGTTCAAACCTCCCAGCCGAGGTCCCGGCATTCACACTCGCCAAGTCTGTCTCGAGCTGGTGGTGTTTATTAAGGAGGTTCGCTCCCTTGCTGCTCACCTGGTCGCCATCTTCCCCGGATCCCTCAGAGTCCTGAGTCCCCGCCCCCTGCCCACCACCAGCCTCCGCCGTCGCAGCAGCCACCAGCACTGCCTCGAGACCCGGAAACTATTATTTCTTGAGTTGCAAGTTTAAGAGTTTAATATCCAGATCAGCTAAAAAAAAGTAATGTCCAATGGAGTTGGAGCTGGGAAAAGCCCCAGAGACAAACCAGTAACAACCATTTTTTAAACTCAGGGCTTTGCATAAGTTACATAATAGCTTTACCACTAAGCTAACTCCCATCCACAGCACTTTCTTTAAAGAAAGATGGAGGAAGGGGAAGCCACATATTAGAATCACCAGAACAAGAGCTTTGGCTTTTTGATCTTTAAACCAATATCTCTGAACATAGACTAGGAAATTGAACCAAATGTGTGACCTTTCCTAACACCAAGTCACCTCTGTGAAAATTTTCAGTGTCCCATGACGGAGGTGTCAGAGGCAGAATCTCAGACAATCTCAGAAGTGCTTTCCTTTTGTTAACCAAACATCTAGGGTTTTTTTTTGTTGTTGCTGTTCATTTTCTTCCTGCATTGTATGTAACACAGCTTGTGATTAGTGAGTTAGTAATTCAAAATAAATGAGTGGTCAGACTACTTACAGGTCAGACAGTGGGGGAGGGTCTGTGAAACAGAGGGAGACCTGGGGTAGCAGGATGGGGGTGAATTTCAGGACCTATTAAGTCTCCCAGTAACATCCTGGCATAGGCTTCATGAGGTGAGGGAGGAAGTGTGAACTGGCAGATCAGGAGTTGGTCCCACATATGCTTTGTAAGGCATAAGGGAGTGGGGGAACAAATGTTCCCTCCCTCTTTCACCCTTCTCTTGTGTACTTAGTGCCCCTGTATATGCAGACCTGAGGTTAAGGTAACGTGAAACCATGACCATGCAGACCCTTCTTTCAAGGTCTTGCCACCTGGGCTGCATAGACACATCTTAACTTCTTCAGTGTATCATTACCAACCAGCCCTGGGGTCCAGTTTTCAGTCACAGATGACCTCGACTCAGTGCCTACCCTAGATGCAAACAGTGATCATAGGTGCGGGATAAATAGGGGCCCTGAGAGTCTATGTCCTCTTATCTATGAGTACAGATTATCGAACTACAGAGAGGGGTTTGGCTTTAAATCCGAGGTTTGCTTTTGACTGGCTGAGAACCTTGGGTAATTTCTATACTTCCCCCATTCTGTTTCCTCAAATGGGATTAATCACATGTGAGTACTCAGTGGTGGCTGCCAAGCTTTTTCTCAGTCCTGGCTAAGGACACGGAGCCAGCACTGATGACACAGGAGGCAGTGCTGCAGGATCTTCCTCTTGTCCTAACAACCAGCTTACTATGTTGTGGCCAAGGGCTGCAGTCCATGGGCAGCTCAGGTCCAAACAGCCTGGCTCAAATCCTGATGCTAATACTTATTAGCTGCAGGAACTTGGACAGTTTAAGTGCTTTGATTTTTCTGTCAGGGAGACAAATATTAGTAACTATATTACGAACAGTTTATTTCATTCTTAAAGTACTTAAAACTGTTTTTGAAGCATGGCTCATGTTACAAGTTCTTTCATTTATTTATCAAGCAATACTATTATGATATTAATTTTTCCACTCTCATTACTTACTACTAATTTGAGCTTTTTAAATACAGATTAAGAATTGCTGTATCTCCTCTTTTCTTCAAGTCTTATCACAGACTTTAGCACATAGTAGGCACTCTGACTCAGATACTATTAGTCAAATGACAGAAGACTTCCTGAAGAAAGGTAGATGTGAGCTGGGCTTAGGAAGTGGGTAGAATTTGTGCTGCAGAGAAAGAAGAGTTGATATACGTTAGGAAGGGACACCATTGGGGCAAGTGTGGGTCTTGAGGAATCAGTCATGCCCAGGAAAGTTCAATTCATAGCTAAAGGATTACTGAGAGGAAACTGAAATACCAGGGCTGCCCCATAATTGCCTTCATCTGGCTGAATGGTCCAGGTATGAGGACGATGGAGTGTTGGGGAGAACATGACACCCTTGACCCTGGCTAGCCCCCTATGGCATTCTCATTTTAAGAGTCTTGTGAGGTTGTGTCAGTGGGTCCAGGAGGAAGGCGGGTACCCAGTGGGGGCTGAGTGTGGTAGTAGCGAGGGCCAATCTGAGAGAGTTGGGAGGAGAGAGATCCCTTTATGCAACCTTACTGGGCACTGTGGACTTTGGGTAATGGCCTTCTTAGTCTTGGACAAGAGGGAGCAACCAAATCAGACAATCAGTCCTATGCTCTGCTTGCCCTGCTTCCTATAACCAGTATGATTGCTTCCTCAGGTGATGGTGTGGATCCAAGGAGGTGGTTTATTATCTGGTGGGGCATCAACCTTTAATGGAGTGCCACTCTCTTCCCATGAGAACGTGGTGGTGGTGACCTTCCACTACCGCCTGGGAATCTGGGGTACTTCAGGTAAGGTACCGGACTCTTCATTCCACATGTCTCATCCAAGCAAAATTTGTTGAACCAGTTGTGATCATGTCAGCATTCAAGGGGACCTTAGTTAAGTTCCTCAATAAAGCATCCGTGTTTCCTAATATTTGGAGCCTACTTACCCTTTCATTCCCCAATCAAACTTGTCCTCTTGCTTCTGAGCTTTTGCTCTACCTGTAACTCCTAGTCTTGTCAAACTCCTACTTATCCTGTGTAGCCCAGTTTCATGTTTCCACCTCTACACACTCATCCCTTTCAGCTGTGCTGTCCTAGCACCCTGTGGTCCTCTGCAGTGGCAGTGAGCAAGCAGCAGAGCAGCTTGATTGAAACATATCTTCCCAGGGGAGGGGAAGAAGTTGTTTTGTGGAGCGAGCTCAGTGAATGCTTGTAGATGAAGGAATGGGTGACTGTCAGAGCGGCTGACTCCAGTCAGCACTGCTTCCTGGGGGAATTCAGGAATCCAGTCAAATCTTCTTTTTTGCACTTGCAAGAGTATTTAGCACTTGTGAGAGTCAAGGTAATAGTTTCCTCTATCACATTTCCCTGGAGTAAGAAGCAGATTTTCTTCAGTGTGCAGTGGCTGTGAGCCTCTTCTGAGGTTATGTGACCCAGAACATATCTAAATAACTAATAAGTGATCTGGAGCAGGAGCTCTGAGCACTGTTAGGAAGACTATGGAGTTAGAGGAAGGTTCAAGTCTGTTGTTAATGGGTTATCCTAAGCCATACATGTTACCTTCTCAGGTACCACTTCTTTCTCATGCAGGGATGGTGTCTCTGCCTGCTACTCCTGTAGGCCTGCCACAGAGAGTCTGTCCACCTCCTTCCCCTTTGCCCCTCTTCTGTTCATGCCAGGCAGGTTTTCACTTATCAATGTCTCTGATCTGTGCTTTTCAAGATCACCTTGGTTCAATCTTATATGAACTCTCAATAGCACCTCAAAATTCCAGTCTCTTCAAAATGCTCTCTTCTCTGGCTCCGGCCATTTCTCACCTCCAACTTACTCCTTTTCAGCCCTTTACTGGTCCCCTCTCTCCCATCCTCAGGCTTCTGTGTCTCCCTTTCCTCTAATTCCATGACTGAACTCAGAAGAACTTCCTCAGGTCCTGTGTATGGCCCCCACCCTTAACTATACCCTCCCTTCTCCCTAGAATGTCTGTAGAAGACCTTCTACTCACAGGGACAGTCTGAACCCTTTTCTCCCACTGTACCCCCCCAAATTCTTTCTTCCTTTTCCACAAGGTACCTTGCACCTTGCAGTTGCCAAATCTTCATTCTTCCTGTTTCTCAGGACAAAGGCCTCCTGGGCAGCCTGGACTTTTTCCCTTTTCTACACCCCGTATCCAGCTGGCCAGCAAATCTTCTTGTCCTCACCTTTAAAATATAAAATATGTTCGAAGGCAACTACTTCTTATCTTATTCCTTGCTTCCACTCTATTCAACATTTTGTCTCAAATCCTGCACTGTCTGTACGATGGCTACTCCACAGAATACCCGAGGCAATTGTGTGACGCAGATTGGGCCCGTCTCATCTTTATTGAGGGTTCCCAGCTTCTTTTCAAGAACATCTGTAGTTCTGATGGCAGGAGTAGCTTCAGACCCGGGAGCAGAATCCCAAGGCTTCCTCGGTCAACAAGCTTACCGAGAATGCTCTAGGCTTTTTCTTCTAAACCATTGTGCCCCAGAAGGCCTCTAGACCTGGTAAGGGAATGGCTGCCTCAAAGATTTCTGACATGGCCTTAATCCTTCTTCCAGTTGACTTAATAATTAACGTCACTGCTAATCTCTAGGAAATGGTCGTTTGGCTTCATCCTGTCGTGTTTTTTCTTTGTTCCTTCCCTATCCAAGCTACAAATTTTCTAAATCTTTCTGCTCTGCTTTGATTTGCTCTCTAGTCTTACCATAAGTCTCACTAAAATTAGCCAGTATTATCCACCTCATAGCCTGTATGCTTTGCTGCTTAGAAGTTTCTTCTACTAAATACACTACTCTCTCACTCTCAAATTTCGCCTTCCACAAAGCCTAGGGCATCTAGTACACGAACATTCTCTGCAATGCTGTAACAAGGATGTAGACTACATCTCTAGTCTCTTGTCATGGCCACCCTCACCAGAATCACCCATAACGTACCTCATACAGCATTTTAGATTTTTACCAGTCTCTTTCGCCAAACTTTTCTAATCTTTTTTTTCCCAAGTCACTGCCACATTTTCAAAAGGGCTATATTGATGAGTCTACTTTTCTATACCTTTTTTCCGTATTTGTCCATTTTCCTGTTCTATAACAAAGTACCTGAAGCTGGATCCATCATAAGAAAAAAGATTTAACTTATAATTTTGAAGCCTGAAAGTCCAAACAACATGGTGCCAGCTGTGGTAAGGGCCTTTTGGCTGATGGCACATACCGCCATGTTAGGTGCACATGTGACAGTAAGAGAAACCAGAGAGTGAAGAGGGGCCAGTGTTGCTCTTTTATAACTCCCCTCCTTCAAGAACTAATCAAAGCCCCATGAAGAACTATGTTAATTCCTCCTGAAGAGACAACCTCCATATCTCAATCACCTCCCACCGGTGTCCACCTGTTAGAAGTGCTACCACTTCCCAAAATCACCCCACTAGGGACCAAGCATCCTACACATGAACCCTGTGAGACAAATCCCATTCAGCTGTAGCAAGCCCTCAGACCACCTGAGGTCCTGAATGCTCTCCATGACATCCCTGTCCCTCCGCCACCCCATTTTCTTGCAGCACAGGGGATGAACACAGCAGAGGGAACTGGGGTCACTTGGACCAGGTGGCTGCACTGCGCTGGGTGCAGGACAACATTGCCAGCTTTGGAGGGAACCCAGGCTCGGTGGCCATCTCTGGGGAGTCAGCAGGAAGTGAAAGTGTCTCTGTTCTGGTAAGTGCTCCTGATACCAGGCTCCTTCCCAGGCTTCATGAAGCTGCTGTTGGAATGTCTTAGGGACAAACCACTCCAGCTGTAGGCATCTTTGCTAAGTCCTGGACTGGGGCCTGACTGTACTCATTACCCTGTATCAGATGATGGAAGGCCAAGGCCCAAACTCTCTTTGGCTCTCCAGAAACTCAGTTTAAGGCCCCAGAGCCATAAGAACTATAGCTGCACCAGTGACAATCTTCCTCTCCTACCTTAGGTGACTCGCTTTCTCTCTCTGTCTCTGTCTCTGTCTCTCTGTCTGTCTCTCACTCTCTATCTCCACTTTCTAATCATTTTAACACTAAGCTTTACATCACATAGTGGTGAGTGTGGCTCCATGATCATTGTTTCCTAAGATAAATTCTGAATAATGGAAATACTGAATCATAATCTGTGTCAGGAATTTGCCAAGCTATTTTTCCATTATTTTGATTGGCAGGATATGCCACGAATGTCCTGTTTGGTCTCTGCTTCTGGAGTCTTGCTTTACTTTGTTAAGATTATATTGGAGAAACTGGGACCTAGAGAGAATCCAAGAATCAGGCCAGGCCAGATGAGGAACTGTTATGTGCACTGAGTCCCAGAGTCTCCATGTGCTAAGCTAAGGCTCCATGAAGACACCTTTAAGGAGAGTGTCTCACACACACACACACACACACACACACACACACGAGCATAAACGCCTCTGCTCTGCACTTCCCTGCCAGGTATTATCACCACTGACCAAGAACCTCTTCCACCAGGCTATTTCTGAGAGCGGTGTGGCCCTCACTCCATGTCTGTTCAGGAGGAGCACCCAGCATGCAGCTCAGGTAGGTCTCACTTGGATAGCTTTGCACATTTTCCTAAGTTCTGGTGGAATCCACAGGGGTCTTTCTGTGGTGGGACTCCATCAACATCATCAAAAAATCACTGAGGTGATAATGGCTGAATCTGAGGAGACATCTTGTTTTTCCTCCCAACTTATAACCAGCACACTGGGGCAGAGTATGGAAATGATGTATCAATGTCAGCAAGAGCAAGGGGCAGAGGTAGAACTAGAGCTCACGTCATTAGACAGCCAGTAAAGCACACTATCTATTGGCCACATTTCTCACCAAAGTGCATCGAGGCATGTTGCTGGGCCGGGCAGTGGGTAGTGGCCTGTGTTATCTCATAGTTCTATCATAGTTTGACATCTACTGGTCTCATTTAAATGATGTGGATCTGGAAGGATATCTCAGTGAAACTTCATGACCAAAGTTGCTTTCTGGAGAATCCATCCATTCATTCATTCAACAAATAGTTTGACATAGCCACATACCTTGCAACCTTTCATAGTATACATTTCCTTTAAGGAGATTGTGTAATCATGCAAAGGCTAAGATTGGAACTACGACCCAATTAAAGAAAGATAACAAAATCTGATGTGATAATAGACCCTTAAAGAAGCATGTAGTCTAAGTGTAGGAGGAGAGTTATTAGGAAAGGCTTCCAAAAAATGTGATCAATGAGGCAGAACCAGAAAGGTGAACATTTTAAGTATAAGACAGTGACAGAAGGCTGATGTGAGCAGAGCACAGAAACCAGGGGCATCTCGGAGTGAGTGGAGGGTGAGGACACTGGTTCATGCAGCATGGAACTGTGGGAAAGATTTTATATTTATCTGGGTAGTGGTGGGAGATCAAAGCTAAGAGTGAGCAACATCTTTTCTGAGGACTGTCTGAGGACTGTTCTGAGGACTGGCTCTTCTGAGGACTATGCAGAGGAGCTTGTGATGTGGCGGGCTTCAGTCTATCTGTGAGAGCTGGTGTTGGTGAAAGAGCTGGAACAGTGTCCATATATAGCATGAGGGAAGAAATGGAGGCACCAGAAATTTGTATAATTTAGAAAATGTTTTATTAGTACATATGTGCCTTGCATAATATTTACATTCATCATAGGAAACAGGTATATGTGCTTAGCATATCTTGATTCTTTTTATTCCCTTTCCCTGTTCCCTGTTCCCCCCCTAGTGCTCCTCCCCTTGTTACCTTTTTAAAAAACATTTTAGTTGCCGTTTGTGACACATGGTTACATTCATCATGAGTAGTTGGTGCATGTCCAGGACACATCTTAATTATTTTTATGTCCACTTCCCCTCCTTTCTCTCCTGTACCCTCCATCTCTTGGTCCTCTTCCCATTTGCAAAAGATCTCTCTTCCTGTTTCCTTTTATCTATATTTTATGTATAGGGAGATGGATGCTCCGTGAAAATATAATATTAAATGAAATAAATCAGACACATAAGCTTAAATACCATACAGTTTCTCTTCTAAGAGAAATCCAAAGTATAAATAAAGAGCAAAAGAAAAGAATTTGTAGAACTTTTGAGACTTTGTTCAGAATTCTTTAATTACTAGTAACATGGCAAGGTTCAATTCAAGGAGGCATTTATTATTCCTGGAAACAGAGCTTATACTTGTGAACAAACTGAAATTAGAAGTTGCACAGCGAAAAGAATCCAACATCTTTTCTCTCTTTCTCCCTCCATCCTTCTCTCTTTCATCTCCTTCCTCCCTCCTCCCTTCCTTCTTTCTTTGTCCTTTCTTCACCCACAAAAGACCACACATGAGGCAGAGGGGAGGTCAGACACACTCGCCATGGCCCACCATCATAAGCGTGCCTTAATCTATCTAAGACTTCTTCCTCTGCTAATATTTGCTTTGAGCACATATGACCACCACCTCTGTCGAGGGGCTTAGAAGCTACCCTTTAGTTTCAGAGAAGTAGCTTTCTTTTCTATTTTAGAAAATGAGTAGTTTGCTTAACAGTTCTTTCTACCAATAGAATAAAAAATCAGTGTTGCACTCAGGGTTTGCAAGGGAAAGGAATTAACACAGGACATATAATTTGTAGGATTATTTTATAATATTCACCCAAAGAGTCAAATGCAGAAAGCACAGGAGATCTGTCCACACACTAGAGAACCAAAAAATCCAGCTGAGGGCCTGGATCCCATGGTAACAGCCTGCGTGAATCCAGCTGATGACCTAGAGCCCATGGTAATGTCCTCCACAAGTCCAACTGGAGGCCTAGAACCCCCACAATGTCTCATGCAAGTCTGAATCAAGGATCTGTACTGGGAAGGCCCAAAGGTGAGTGGTGGAAGCCAGAAAGTCTGTGCCAGCAGGATGAAGGGTGTGTACTAGCAGATCCAAACTGAGGGATCTTCACTGGAGACAGGAAGCAATGCTCAAGGTAAAGACAAGAGCTCCCCTGAAAAGAACTACAGTAACACTCAGTGACAGCAGGGTCCAAGCTCTTCTGATGATAAGAGGAGATGAGTTCACATCAGGAAACTCTGTATAACCAGCTTCTCCAGGAGAATCAACAGTACCATCTTCCTCTCCAGTTCTCTCTCCATGCTGCTGGCAACAGTCCTTAGGTGGGCCTTCCGACACCCAGCACCACACTGATTCAGTTCAGCTGGGTGTTACAAGTTGACCATTAGTTAATTCACCACAACCAGAAAATAGAATTTGGGATGCTATTCTTATAATACCAGTCCACACCGCTATTCTTCAGATAATCAGTTTTCAGATCATCAAACCATTTTAACAGGGATAAGGTTACAGAAGACACAGCTATTGTGTAACTGGCTTAGCCACAGTGAGTAACTAAGGTGACACTATGGAAACCAGAAGCTACACCTCCTAGTCTAGAGTATTTCTGGTTACTGCTTCCCATTGTTGCATTCAAAAATTTAGCGTGAGATAAATGCCTCTGTCTGTACTGATAAAGGGAAGCGACATTGCTCTTGAGCTCTGCTGTTGCCCGTGGTCTCTGCAGCAAGTTGCTATTACTGCTGGGTGTGAAACCATCACCTCAGCTGCCATGGTCCACTGCCTGCACCAGAAGACAGAGGAAGAGCTCTTGGAGACCACCCTGAAAATGGTAAGCATGTCCATTCCAGAGGCCCACCACATGTACTTGGCCCTTGACTCTAGCCACTCAGCTCTCCTCTTGTCATGAACAAATCACCTAGGACAATCTCTCTCCCACCCTGGGCAGGGTCAGCCTGGATCCACACTGGAAATTTTATATTTCCATGTTTATTGTGAAATACCTCAAACACCAAAAAATGTCCAAAAATAACATAATATAAATTGTATAACCCACAACTCTTTCAAAACTTAATATTTTGCCCTTACTGTATTCAGATGTATTTGTAAGAAATTAATTATTTTATATTCACAGAAGTAACCACCGTCTGGAATTTTCAGGCTTAAGATACTAAGCGCAAAGATCTTATGAAAAGTTTCAATATATCTAATGATTGACTAAGAAGCTGTCTAAATTATAATCTTACAATGGTCCAATTTCCTAGATTTCCTAATGTTCTGCCTCAATTATTATTACAAGATAAATATTTCTCTACCCATTCACCCGTCAAACCATCTATCCATCTACTTTTATCCATTATCTAATTATCCATCTATGCAGCCACTAATCTATCCAATCCATTGGTAAGTCAAATCAGTTCATCTGTAATGTTTTATGCATCCTCCTTCAGTAATTTTAAAATCCATGCATCCTCTAGCTATCATACAGCTGTACTCTGCTATCATTCCAACAAAAACAATGACCCGTTTATCATCTGTTTTCTAGTTTTCATCCTCTCTTCATATGTTCACCCAATTCACCAATAATCCATGTATTGAACAACATCATATAAACATATACTCATGGATCCACCCATGGTAAATGTATAGAGGAGGAATGTTAAGAGGAGCAAACAGATATGAACTGAGCAAAGTCCCTGCTAACAAGATATCATCCAAAGAGAAGCACACCCAAGTACCTCTTGGGTTAAATGAAGTGTGTGTGCAGAGAAAGGGCACATTCATTATAGCCAGTTGGGATGCTCCATAGAGGATGTGACCCTGAAAGACTGATGGGTGATTATGTCAGTTTGTCCTCGCAGGGAACCTGAAGAGGATAAACATCCTGAGAATGCAGCATCCGGGGCCTGTAGGAACTGCTTATCTGTAGGGGAATGGCATGACTGTGAACTCCGGAGTCACTTGAGTCCTTGATTTCTCCATCTAGATCTTGGAATCTGGAAGATACTCTGGGAACCTCCACGGTGGGCCACTAGAACAGAAAGAGCTGCCTGTGTGCTCATAGATTGAGTCCACTGTGACTTTGGGACTTGAGTCTTGGTTCATGGTTCACACAAGGTGACTGAGTCTCAAAGAATTAAAACAAAACTTCCTCCTAGTGCCAAGAAAAAGGCAAATATTCCAGCTTCTTTTCTTGGGGCACAAGATGACTCCATTTATAAGGAAAATTAATCACAATAGCAGACTTCCTGCCCAGAGCTCCAGGAACCTTGGCTTCAGGTTTCATAGTCTTTCCTTCCCTTATTGACGCCTACCTCTTCCCTGGCTTACTCTTTACACTTTACTTATGCCCAGTGGAGCTCAGGTCCTGCGTAATTTTGCTAGGTGAGAATGCATGGTACCTTTTTGCACAGCTCAAAGGACTAGCTTCTCCCCAAGGAAGCCTTCTTACCCCATTATCTGCCTCTGTCTTACAGAAAGTTTTTGCTCTCAATTTACATGGAGACCCCAGAGAGGTAAGGATCTCTGCTTTTTTTATTAGAGGCTTTAAATATTGACACCTTTAAGCACCTATCCACTGTAAATAAAAGAAATCTCCTTTGCGGAATCATAGTCACTCTCTGAGTGAATAAGTCTAAGGCAGACAGACAGGTAGTGACTTTCTGGTTAACACAGCCAAAAGAATCAGATGCAGGATTGAAATCTACTCCTTTGACTTCTAGTCAGGTGCTCCTAGTTAGCAACTCTGTCCCCTTGACTAAGCCTCCCCCATTTCATTTTCATTTTTGCTCCTAAAATGACACTATTGAACTAGGTCTCACTAGAAACATCCACTCTCTAGAGGCAGAAAGAACTAGGTAAGGGGCTCAGGAAGAGGACAGATTTCCTGAGAGGGCACAGATTGAGGAGGACAGACTGAAGGGGACAGTCCCGAAAGAACACAGGGCTGATTAGCTATGCTTGAAGGGAGCATAAAATCTCAGTCCTGAGGACCCTTTTCCCCAACCCAAGAAACTCCTATGGTTCCCTCCCATCTCCTTCCTCCCCTTTAGTCTACCAAGGGTTTCTTAGGTATGCAGCATCTTAGATTTGTGTCCTCTGCTCCCTCCTCAGGGATCATGGCACTTCTCTTAGAGGCTCTGTGAGGATGAAATGAGTTATATTCATCCTTTTGGCAAAGATTTCACAAGCACACTCTGTTGTACCAGAACCTGATGTAGTAACTGGGATGTATCAATTAAACAGACAAGTTTCTCTCACATGAAGATGACATATAATTGTACCCAGAATTGTCTTTCCAGATGTGGACATGTGAGTCATTTTCCACTTAATCTGTGATCATGTTTTTCGTCAAAGGTAAAACTTAAAATTAATATATTTATCAATATAACATTAGCCCATCCTAGATTCTTTTCTTATGGTGTTCTTCTTAATTGTGGCACCTTGTGGCTCAGCTCCTTCATGAAGTAACCTTGTTTTAGTAAGATCTCTGTGTATAGATGGTTATAGATAGGTACATAGTATGTACAGTCAGTACACATTAGTCATAGATTCTGTTCTTGTGAATTCACCTATTTGCAAAAACATGTTTGTGAGCTCAGTGTCAAACCCACAGCGTTTTGAGATCCTTGCCAGATATATGCAGAGCAATGAGAATTAAGTCACGGGATGCACATGCTCCCATCTGAAATTGAATACAGCAATGCTCCGCCTTGTTTCATGAGCCAAACTAGAACCGTTCATTTGTGGTATATTTAGTGCCATGTGGGATTGGGGTATTGTTTTTGGCATTTTGGTGTTTTCCGTTAGTGATTTGTCTGTTTAAAATGACTCCCAACCATCGTGTTGAAGTGCCATCTATAGGAGGCTGTGATGTGTTTAAGCAAAAATACAGGTAATGCGACAGTTTCCTTCAGGCTTGAGTTAGGGTGCTGTTGACTGTGAGATTAATGTTAATGAGTGAAGAATTCAGTTTATCCAAAAGAGGAAGAGATTTAACTGTCTGCAGCGAGGCCATTCTGGGAAGTGGTAATATAATATTAACAGTGTTAATACAGCTGTGGAAAAAGACAAATTTGTGAATTCATGAGTGATGAATTATTAAAAAAGTATAGTAGACAGCATTGTTGGAAGGCTTAAGCTAAAGAAAAAGTCAAGCCCTTCCTGACTGGTATTATGTCATGAATAAATACTACTTGTTTTTAATTCTTTATGAAAAATCTGTATTACATAATTGTCTTAAAAAAGAAACTTATACATACAACAAGGACCAAATAAATGTAACCAGAGACTCACTCCTAAATTCTCAAAAATAGGACCTTCAGTCTGCACTGGTTTGGTTTGACTGGCTTCATTCGTGCTGTTAATTCCCAATGACTCACAAGTGCTTGACCATATTTTTTAACAGATGACGGGCTTTCCACTCTCTGAAGGCAAACTGGACCAAAAGACAGCCACATTGCTCTTGTGGAAGTCCTACCCTCTTACAGTAAGTGTCCGAGGAATCATGGGAATTGATTGAGAATAAATGAAGAGCAGGAGTGGGGTCCCAAACCACAGACCAATTCCATAGTAAAACAATGTCTGGGACCTGGAGTTCTTACCCCATTCTTCTGTCTTTCCCACTTCATCACCCCAGGGTGGATTTTCACAGGATTGAAACGGGTTCATAACTCCCACAAACCTTCCTCCCTGGCAGCAGAAGCCACATTACTCACCAGGTGAGGGTGATCACTTTATCTGTTTCAGAACATCTCTGAGGAACTGGTTTCAGTAGCCACTGAAGAGTATTTAGGAGGGACAGATGATCTTGCCAAAAAGAAAGACCTGTTTCTAGCCTTGATGGGAGGTGTGATGTTTGCTGTTCTATCTGTGATTGTGGCCTGTGGCCACAGAGGTGAGTCCCAAAGGTTGGATGAGAGAAGGATGCTGACTCACTCTCTCAGTGTCTCACCACCCCCGCCTGTTAGCATAGTGCAATGTGGAGACTGCTAAGAGTTAAGCCTTTATGGCTAATTCCATATTGCCAGAGGGATACATTCTAATTCTGGTATCTGATAGATCCTTGACAAAAGGCCTTAAATTCAACTACTTAGAAAAGTAGTCTCAGAAAATGCCAGCAAGATGAAGAGGAAGTGACATAGGAATAAGAGGGATGCCCATCTGTGACACACTGCCATACACATGTACCCTGTATGCAATTGGCACTGGAGAGCTCTGGGACTCAAACAAAAGACATCTCAGAATTACCCTCTTCGAGTTTCATCGACACTGGGTATTTATCCATGAATAGATACTTGTCATAGATTGAAGGTTTTTCGGAGGGATTGTTAAGTCTGTAGTGCTTTGGCCTGCTGCAAAGAGGGACGGAATAGTCTGTAGCGACCAGAGAAAACCCTTAGGCAAGGAGCTACAGATGCTGAAGATGGAAGTCAGGCTGGCCTTTCCGAAACAGAGTATATAAGTGAGGCACCAGGAGTATCTCCTACTAACAGTTCTTACTTGCAGTTGTGACAGTAATGAGGATGAACACAAATAATGAATGATGAATCTTAGAAGATGTATTAGGGTCTTCAGAGAGACTGATCAAATAAAATATATCTAGATGGATGGATGGCTAGATCAACAGAGAGATGAGGGGATTTATTGCTTGAACTTAGCACATGGGATTATGAGGGCTAAAACGTTCCATCACAGGTTGTCGCCAACCCAGAGAACCAAGGATGCTGATAGCATAGCTCAGTCCAAGTCTGGAGGCCTCAGAACCACAGAGGTCAAAATTGCAATTCTCATCTGATATCAAAGACCCAAGACCCTTGAAAGCTACTGGTGCAGGTTCTGAAGCCCAAAGGCAAGAGCTCCCAGAGCTCTAATGTCCAAGAAAAGGAGGAGAGTGTCTTAGCTATAGGGAGAAGAAATCACTTTTCTCAGTCTTCCTCCCCTACCCTCAACCCTAGCAAACTGTCCTGGTCACATTGAAGGTGGATCTTCCCCTCTTAGTGTATAAACTCACATCTCATGTTCCTCCAGAAACATCCTCAGAGAAACATCCCAAAATAATGCTTTATCTTTTCCCTTAATATTCTTTCATTCAGGCCAGTTGACACCTAAAACTAACCTTCAGTGGTTTCCAAGGTCAGAGGTAGCTACAAGTAGTCTGATAAAACTAACAGAGCTGGGGAAGCTGGATGTGAAGCCCAAAAGGAGGAATAGAAAGAGGAGCATGGAAAGGAGGTTTGCCAAAAGTCAGTGTCCGATTGGCTTTTGTCTATCTCTGTGCATGTAGCAATAGGTAAGATGAGGGCCAAAGTGGAGTCTATTGTGGAACCTTTCAGCATTGTGCCAATGCAGTGTAGGTGGGATGAGCCCACCCAGAAAGAAGTATGTGGTGTGATCAAAACATACAGTAGATATATAATGTTAAAAATTTATTACAATACATTGCCATTAATCTCCCTCCAGATATTACCCCTCACTTTGGACATACTTATCCCATCATTCCTTCCACTTTCTGAGGCAGTTCTGGAAGTCTTCTATGGTTGAACTATCATGGCTGCTTTGATGTTCCCAATTGACTGGAATCTTCCAGGGTCATTTTGACTTTTAGAAGAGCCAGAAGGCATACAGTGGCAGATCCAGTGAAGAAGGTAGATGAGGACACACTCTAATGTGTTATAAGCTTGCCTTTCCATTGGATGACACTCAGAAGCAGCATTCATACTATTTTTTAAATACAATTATAAAGACATTCGTGAAAGAGTACCTGCAGGACTGCTTTAGCAAGTAGCAAGAATGATGGAATAAATGTGCCCAAAGCAAGGCGAAGTATTTTTGAGAGGAATTAAAGGCACTGTATCTTATACTGTAATACATTTTTAAAATTTAATCAATCACTGTACATTGTGATCATATATCATATCTCTTTCTGGGGTGCCATTTGGGGAGATTCATATGAGCCTTTTTATAACAACTCTCATCTGCCTAATCTCAAGCCAAAAAATGTTTCTCTGGTCTACTGTGCTAGGCTAGAAGGGCTTTAAATGCTGGTGGTTTATAGCTGGATAAACATTAGCTATAGTAGATGTGCTAGGTGCCCAAGCACCCCTCAAGCACATTTCTATACAGGAACTAACCACTGCTTCCTTCTCCCAAGGTCCTAATGAAACCTTTCTCCCAGGGCTGACTGGGGTGCAATCTGTGCTTCCATGAACCTGGGTATGCCTCCTGCTGTGTGTCTAATCTAGAGTGTTCCTGCCCACACATGTGTTGTTCCCACACTGGACTTCTGCCTTTCATCTGACATTTTATATCTTATATATCATTTAAAATTAATTTTATATGACAATTTTATTCAGGCATCATTGTAAGAATTTCCTCAGGTCAATAAAACTCCATTGAAAACATCCATTATTCCATAGATGGGGTGCCTAAAATTTACTGTTTCTTTCTTCTTGGACACTAAAGCTGGGTGCTCATATTTTGATACTGAAAATAACATTTTGTTGAGTCTTATATACATAAATGTTTACCATATCTCTAGTAATTTTTCAAAGATTAGGTTTTAGAAGTGAAGCTACTGCACTAGACCTCAGGAACACTTTTAGCGCTCTTGACACATACTGCAAATTGCTCTTCAGTGTATGAGAGTGTGAATTTACGTCCTCTCTCTCTCTCATTTGCAATACTAAAATAATCTTTTAAAAAGCCTACTCCTACCTAATTTTTTTGCTATCACTGTTTTTGTCTCTGCTTCTCATGTTGTTCCTGATGTGGAACAACACTCAAAATGTGCCATACTTTTCTTTGAAGACATATTTTATGGTTATACAAATTTTATAAACTTCAGCGGGCATCAGGCTGTCTAAAATACATCCTGTCATCCACAAAAGGTCTCTTCTCTTTGGTTGTGGTCCCAGTCTCTTTCCTAAACATTCAAGGGTCAAAGAAAAGGTTATTTTCCTTCAAACAAGTCCTTCACTTTGAAGTAGTGGCTTAAGGAGTGGAATTCGGGGCCACAGGAGGTTGCTTGTTCCAAACACCAATTCTTGCTAAAACACATATTCAGTAATGGCAGTTGAAAGGGACATCAAATAAATTATTCTACATATTTCTACATAACACACACTGTTGAATCATTTTGCAGATGAATATTAAATTGCATAAAGAAATGGTTGCATATGCTACAAAATACCGTATACAGAATTATCCTAATTTTATATACATAGAAGAGATGTGTGCTGAAATATCAGAAGAGGCTTTCTCTGAGAGGTGGGATTAGAGTGATTTTGTTGTTCAGTTTTCTTTTTTTCTGTATTTTTAGGTTTCTAACTGTGTCCAAAGAAAAAAAAAGTGTCAGATTTCTCCAGCAACGTAGGGCTGACTTTCACTGTCTTTTGCACACATTATGACCAGTGTGTTCTTGCTAGGGCTCCAGGCTGGGGTCCGTGAGTCAGTGGTGAGGGAGCAGGGATTGGTGGCTTCAGTGATCCAATTAGAAGGAAAAACTGTATCTTCTTGGGGCTTAGACAGGACGGTTTTGGGGGGGAGGGGTAAAAGAGAAAAGCAGAGATGGGAAGAAAGGCAGGTTCACCTTTCGCTGACCCTCTCTTGTCTGCTTCCGCTGTACTACCTTAACATTCCTGGAACCAAGAAGGAATCAGGGATATGTGAGGTGATAGAGAAAATAAGAAACTTGAGTTTTGCAGTTTCCTGAGACACAAAAGACAGGTTGTTTTCTCTTTGCCTAGGCTTGTATTTAATTATCATTGCTTTCAGAGGAGCAGCTTGAAATTACTTTACTTTTCTCAGAATGGGTGAGAAAAACACTGCTTAGAATGAGGCTGAATGGAAGACAACCCCCAGTCCATAGATCTTCTTGAAATAAATCAGCACCAGTCTGTTACCACTGCAACACATCCACTGTGAGCTGGGTATACGTAGGTGTTCTTATATATGCATCAGTCAAGAGGCAAAGGGGCTTACTGAACTGAGGCGGTGTCCTTATGATGTCATCTGAAGTGGACCCATGATTTCAGCATTCATTCATGCATTCGACCAGTATCTGACTCAAGCCACCTTTTTATCTCAATTGGTTTATAGCACTAAGTCAGTCTGGTTTCCTGAAATTCTATTTCTCTGCACTGCTGAAAACCAGAGGTTTCCTACATGGCTAAAGTCCTTGACACCAGCCAGATTTGTGTCTGGTAATGTGAACTGTGCACGACCATGTCTTCTCAGATGCTGGAGCCCCCACCTACATGTATGAATTTCAGTATCAGCCAAGCTTCTCATCAAACTTGAAACCGAAGACGGTGATAGCAGACCATGGGGATGAAGTCCACTCTGTCTTGGGGATCCCATTTTTAAAAGGTAATGACCCCTTCCAGGCTATAAGGAAGCCTGACATCAGGCTTGATATGCTGGCCGTGAACAAATTTATCCTTCTCTCCTTTTCTTAGTTTCCTTAGAGGAACAAGCTACACTGGGCAATCCCCAGGCTTTCTTCTGCTCTGACACACATGCAGGAAGATGGGTACTAAGTGCCCCTAGCCATAATCAATTTCAGAATCCTGATCTGGGATGTCAACAACACAGGCAGTGGGTCACCTGTAGGGTCCCACCCTTGGGAAAGACACCACTGCCTGATTTCTGCTTCACCAGCTCCTGTCAGAATGTGTGTGAGGGGAAGAATAGAATTGATGGTAACTGTGAGGAGGGTCTAGTTTGTATTTATGCATCTCTCTGCCTATCTATATCTATATAGTTTAAATTTATATAGTTAAAATTTTAATCTATTTAGAAGTATAATGCTTAAAGAGAAATTTTCACCAGTGTTTTCAATACTGTCTTTGCCTGCAGTTTCATGTTACCTGTGACCCAGCTCATGGCTAGACCCACCCATTCCTGTGGGCATCTCCCACTGGGTGACTCCTACAGCCCTTTGTAGTTTTGATAG
The DNA here is from genome assembly GCA_004027595.1 of Dinomys branickii. Classification (NCBI taxonomy): domain Eukaryota; kingdom Metazoa; phylum Chordata; class Mammalia; order Rodentia; family Dinomyidae; genus Dinomys; species Dinomys branickii. The sequence goes on along the minus strand of PVLD010012124.1, from coordinate 42,734 downwards.
TTTTTAGACTAAAATGTGGGTGTGATTGGAATATTTAGAAGAGACTCAGAGGAACCAGCAATCCCTCAAAGTAGAGGAAACTTTGGAGTGTGGCATTAGGACCCTGAAGAGTAGAGGGAGCCGCCTAGGCCTGAAAGACAAAGGCAGGCAACTCTTGGATGGAGTCATGGCTCCTGTCCTGGATCAGCCATTCTCAAGCTAGAAATGCACACAATTAACTTGTGTCTTCTTAAAATGCAGATTTTGATTCAGTAGGTGTGGACTAAGGGCCAAGCCATTGCATTTCATTTTTTAAAATTAATTGAGTTCATTGGTACATTTTAGGTATCCATAATGGTCACATTCTAACAAGCTTTCAAGTCATGCTGCTGCTGCTTCAGACCCGTGAACCACACTTTGCATAGTAAAGATTTTTCTTTATCCTTCCAGAGCATGTCTCAGTGGAAGAGCTCAACCTCAGCAAGATGCTGATGAAGTTCTGGGCCAACTTTGCTCGCAATGGATGAGGCTGGTGGCAAAGGTGTAATAGGTAGTGAGTAAGATGGGGTGTGGTGGGGCATACCTGTCAGGGAAGGTGGCTTTTTAAGGCTCAGTGATCAAACTCATGGTCCCGTAACTATAGTGCTCTGACAAATAATTGCCTACCAACCTACAGGCTGTCCACAGAGGTAGAGAGAGATCACCATCTCTGGAGGTATAGTGGCCTCTGGGAAAATAAGCCAGGTATCCCTGAAAGTCTCAGAGAAATATGAGGACCATACTGCAGCCTTCGGAAAGTTGTATTTGATTCTGTTTATAGGAACCCCAATGGGGAGGGGCTGCCACACTGGCCAAAGTATGATCAAAAGGAAGGATACCTGCAAATTGATGCCAGTACCCAGGCTGCCCAGAGGCTGAAAGACAAGGAAGTGGCTTTCTGGGCTGAACTCAGGGCCAGGGAGGCAGTGGAGAAGCTACCCCAGGGAGAACACATTGAGCAGTAAGTAAGAGAATCAGCCAACCTCAGAATCCCGAACAGCCAGTGCAGGTGTATTCTACAGATGCTGTTCATAGGCTGAAGTTATATTTGGTGGAGGCTGGAGAACTGTTTGTTGGGCATAAGCAGCAGACAGGTAGAAAGCATGTTTGTCCTTGTATCTTCAATTTGTGAAATAAATGTTCTTTTGGGGATCACATCAGTGTCTGTGTCTTAGGCTGGGGATGAGTCCATCCTCTTTAGAGAGAGTACGGAGAGAGAGGCTTCACCCACAGGAAGGCTCTGCCTCCGTAAGGATGGCTTGGCCGATAGGCCCAGAACCCATCGGGCCTGGTCAGTAGGAGGTGCTAAGGGGGTTCGGCACCTGCTACATTTCTCTGCCCCCCCTCAGAATTTCCAACAAGAGACTGTGGCACGGTCAGGGCGGGGTGACTCCTCTCTGTGGGCCCGCCTGCGGAGACTGATGCGGCACGTGCCAAGCACGTCTCTAGAAAAAGAAACGGGAGGGTTCACTGGTGAGTCTGTAGCACCACTGCATCATCTTCCTGATCCTTGCCCAGGTCTGCAACCCCTTTTCAGCGTGCACAGTATCCAAAATTTGTGCCCTGGTTCACTTCAGATCCACGCAGTGACCATATTGGTGTAAATCCCTCCCTAAAGTATCAGACTTTTTCAGAATCTGTGGGGCGGCTTTCATATTCAGCTGGGGTGTGCAAGGCTCCAAAGTCTCACTCTCACCTCTGCAGCAAGGAGCAGCTGGAGCATCCTCAAAACCATTATCTTTGCACCAAACATCAGAAGTTACAAGGGAAATAACTAGCCTGAAATCAGGGGGAAGACAGGTACTTTGAGGGCTGCTGGAATGAAACCTCAGTTTACTTTCTGTCTACAGATGGAGGATAGGGTCCTGTGATACTTCGTCAAATTTAATCAAAGGCTAGAGACCACATGACTCTAGGATGTAAGTATAAAACCCTTGGAACTTGAGTAGAAAAAATACTCAGTTTCTTCTTCTATGTACTGACAACACCTAATACTTCTGACACTGAATATGTCAGGGTTTTTTTTTTTTTTTTTTTTTTTTTTTTTTTTTTTTTTTTTTTTTTTTTTTTTTTTTTTTTTTTTTTTTTTTTTTGCCCTCATGCACCAAGCAATTCTGTAGCAGACACCAGCTGAGTGTCTTCTAACTCCATTTAGTTCTACCGAGTATAGTCTCATATCCCACAGTTTGAGGGTTCCATCTAACAGGATTTCCTTTCTTTTGGATGTCAACCATACCTGGACTTCTTATGGACTGGCTAGAAATCGAATTCTCACACCCCTCTTCTTGAGTTTGATTAGCTTGCTCAAGTGGTACACTGATTTCAGGGAAATACATTTAAGGTTTAATTCCAAGGATACATGCCAGAGACCTTGACACAGTAAGAACTGTCAGTGGGTATCTGCAAAGCAGGGACCACATAGGATGGGTGTGCGGCCTCCCTCTGCTCTCTATTAATCACAGCTTTCCAGATATTTACTGAGCTATCAATAAAGGATAACTGGGGACCTGAAGGATCAGAACTGAAAGTAGTTAAGGAATCAGATCCCAGGATGAAAGGCAACTCTTTAGGGTTGAAAGCGGAAGTAGAAGCCACCATGGAGATTTGTGTCAGTCCCCTACCTCCTGTGTGGCAATGTTCACCCACCAGAGTGGGAGGGGAGCACTGTGCAAACCTCAGTGCATGGAAAACACTAGGGCAGGGACTTGTGTGTACTGAACTGGTTCTAGATGGAGATATGGTAACTGTGGGCCCTGTTGTCCAGTAGACAAGTAAACAGTTCTGTGAAAAATTATACCTAATCAAGAACACCTAGTGATTGACCTTTTTGCTTCCTTTCATGTGCTTTAGAAAAGTTGATTACCTGCTAGGATTGTGGCCAGATGGTAGGTCAGCCATGTCTGAATCTGTAACTAAAGTACAAATTGCATTGTATCTAAGTGAAAACTGTTTAACCTGCCAAGTTTCATATGTAATTGCAAAAGTATATAATAAAGTAAAAAACATTTCTCTGGGTCAGAGGAGCTTTGCTTCCCTGCCCCACCAGAAGGACCCCTGGTGTCTGTGTTTCTTGTCTCCTCTCCCGCATCATTTCCTCCTGCAGGAATCTCCTAGATCTACTGTGGCCAGACCACAGCAGGTACAGACCGTAGCAGGTACAGATGAAAGTGATGCACAGGGTAAGGTATGGAAGAAGAGGCCCAGAGCTTCCATGGTCTCTCAGGTGCTTCACTCTCCAGGAACAACCACATAGCCAGCTATCTAGAAGCTCCCCAAATCCTGTCCTTGAAGTAATTTGTGGAGACATTCTTAGGTAGGTATGATTGATTAAATTATTGGCCACTGGTAATCAACTCAATCCTCAGTTCCCTTTCCATTCCCAGGATGGCTGGGGGTGGGACTCTAAGTCCCAGATCTCTAATCCTGCCTTTATTTTTCTAGTAACCATTCCCCATTCTGAAGCTACCTTGAAGATGCCAGCCATAAGTCAATTCAGTAGCACACAGAAGACTCATCATTTCAGAGATTCCAGTTTGGGGAAGTTGTATGCCAGGAAACAGGAATAAAGAACAGAACCACAATATTATAGACCCACAGACTCTCAAGGGTATTTACACCCTTTACAGACCCTTCTCTGTGAACCTTCATCAGGTATTCATGGGGAAAATTGGAAGCAGACAGCAAAGAAGAAAGAAAACGCCTCAAAGTGCAGACATGGAGCCCAGCTCAGATCCTTCTCTTTGAGGAACAAAACCAACAATCACTAAGAAAGATCAGCAAAACTGACCTCAGTGACTCTCTCTTCATAGCCCTACTGAGGCCGAGGAAAATAAAAATTTTAAAACTTTATACTTCCTAGTGGGGGACAGTAAGTTATTCTAGATTCAAATCATTATAGATGTTTTATTGCTAAGGAAGACAGAATCGTTGCAAAAGCCCATCTCAGAACTGAAGAAAATGGGTCCTCCCTAAGAAGAGACTAGGGCAAAAGGAAGCGCCGTGGCATAGATACCACTCTCAAGTCAGCAAATACCAGATGTCAAGTACCTGCTAGGGAAATATGCTAGGGAAAAGTGAGGTGTAGTCACAGGCCATTCCTGAAGGGCAGGTGTGCAGGACAGGTCTAAAGCCAAGGGTGAAACAAGATAACAAGAAACCCTTACAGATGGCCCTGAATCAAGGTCAGCAGTTTTCTGAAGCTGTTGGTTTCCAGCAGGAGCCTAAAGTGGTATCTTCCTATGGTCTGTTGGCCATTTCAGAACTTTAGAAATGTAATGGTCAATTCATTAGAAAGAAACAAATAACTAAATAAATTTCATGAGAGAACTTCAAGATGGCGACCGGGTAGGCAGCGGAGAGAGAACCTCCCGGAGGAATGCCCCTCAGACAAAGGAATATAGGAATATAGCAACATGTGAAGGACAGAAAGGAAAGAGGAGGGTATCCTGAACTCAGGAAGGATCTGAAGTGGGAATTGAAGCCCTCGGAAAGACTAAGCAAAACCTCTTCTGGAGGAAAGGATCGGAGATCCGCCATGGCACAGTCGGAGGGAGAGGAGAAGGAGGAAGTCACCGCACCAAGCACACCCATGGTCTGCGCCCTCATTCCCACATTCGCAGCTTCAGCTTTGGAGACCCACGCTCACGGAAGCCTCCCGACTCAGCCAGGGGAGAGTGGAGTTCTGAGAGCTGGTCTAGAGCTGGAGAGAGGAGGGTGCAGCCAGGAAAGGAGGCAGTGGCGGTCGGGAGCAACTGTCGGACCCAGTGTGAGAATGAGAGGTTGCAACAGCCACTGGGGCAGAGCCCCCACCCTGCGGCAACCTTCCTAATCAGTGCCTGGAGAGAATCAATGCAACTAGTACACAGCCCACCATGCCCGGGTCTGTGCCTGCCTCGAGACCGTGGCCCCCTGCCTCTCCACTGGGTGAGCGGCTACCGGCGGAGAGCAGTGGGGAACCTTGGCAGTGAGCCGCGGCAGCTCCCAGGGATCCGGCCGAGGAGTGGATGGGGGCTCCAGCACCGCAACAGGAGGGAGATGCAGATGGAAGTGGATCGCGTGGCTCCATGCCCTTCTCACTCCAACATCAGGCAGGAAGCACAAGCTGGGTTGCCGGGACTCAGCTCCCACCCTGAACTCTCCCTGGGAGCACCTTGAGTCTCGGCAGCTTGAGCAAGCACCGCCTGTTCCTGGCATCAATGGGATGGGTCCACGGTCTCCAGGACTCACCCCAAACTATTAATGTGAGCACCAAGAGGATCTCCTTACAACTTGCACATATGAACCTTGCATAGCAACAAATTAGATGAAAAGCAGCAGCAGACTGGGAGTCTGAAAAACAACAACATACTCTCTACAGCAGACCCGAGAAAATCCTCCAACTCTATTCTAGAACTGATCTTTAAACTCAGTTCATACCCTGAACTAACACAGTGAGAATGCGCCAGGGATATTTCAAGCCCTTATACCAAGCATCGTAAGTTCGTCCAATGCCCAGCTTCAAGGGGTGGGGAACAGTAATACTGGACATCAGGAGGAGGGAGGAGAAGAAAGGGCCTCTGGCATCGAGGCAATGGGACAGAGCCGAACAGGTCACCGAGGGCTCCCCGATGGGGGCGTGTGCCCTGTGGCTGCTCCGCTGTGGGCCCCTAGGCTGCGGGCCCCCACTAAGGGCGCCCCATGGACTGGACCCACCCCCACCCATAGCACGGCAATGGGGCAGAGCCGGGTGGTCCGCTGTGAACATAGGTGCTTTTCCACCTCCGACCATGGAAGTTTGTATACACCCATGTATGCTATAGTATAGTCTGAGGTAGCTATATCTCTTCCCAAGGCGAGAGTCCAGGGGTATAGATAAACTCAGGAATACAGTTATTATCACAGGGAAGATGACTGACTGAGTGGTAGGGCAATGGAGATGAGGGAGGAGAAAATTGAATGATCAAATGGGCCATCATCTGTGTAACTGAGTAACAAATGTGAAGGTAACATTATGTAGGACAGCATCCAGGGCTAATTCCCTTCTATGTTCTCTATAATTTGGTATTTCCTTTAATGTTTATGTGTTAACTAATGTGAAGATAACATTATGTAATACAATATCCAGTGCTAATTCCCTACTATATTCTGTATAATTTTGTATTTTTGGTATTGCTTATGGTTTATTCTGGTTCATACGTCTCCATTCTTTTGTCTTTAAAATAAAATAAAATAAAATAAAATAAAATAAAGAAACTCTTTCAGAAACCAGCTCTCACATATGTACGCTAGAACAAGCAGAGCCCAAGGTGATGTCACTGGGAAGCCAGGTCCCAACACCACGTGCAAACAGTGAAGCTTATTGCTTCTTGCATCTTTAATAAAAGAATTCAGACAAGACATAGGAAGTCATACAAACTTATAAGCAGAATTTATTGCAGAACGGTAGATTTTCAGAGGGACAGATAAAAACAATACACCTTCATGCTTGAACGCGGGTAAGCACCAAGATGGTAGTCACATCTAACTAAGGTTCGGACCTTGTTTATGTGATTAAATGTGCTGCCCAGGAACATAATTTTCTTCCTTGCGGGTCACTGTTCTGTTACAAAGAAAATGGGCTTGTTCTGGCCTTTCCTGTTTACCCTTTAGGCAGAAAGTTTTCATTGATTTGTTTTGAGCCTTTTTCAAATCCTCGCCCTAGTCTGGACATTTTACTGGTCCTGAACCTTTTATGAGCATGCTTGGAGGAGGTTACATTCTCTTGGCTTATAGCTTGAAACTATAACTCATTCTGATCTTGTCTATGGCTATTGAGTAAGAAAATGAAGGAAAAGGAAAAAAGAAATCACAGATTTTACTTTTCATGTCTCCCTTGCTTTTCACACAGGCCCAGCTATCTGTCTCCAGGGATACTGAATTCTAAACCCCTGCCCAACAGTAACATGGAGAGAATTTGAATTAGGTGGCACACTTAAGAGAATTGCTATGGCTTGTGTCTAGACACCCCCCAAAATCTCGAGGACACATATGGAATGATGTTTAGAAGAGGCTGGATCTAGGGTATGTGAATGTGGCTTAAGAGTGTGTGAAAATGGATTAAGGTGTGGTAATTAAATTAGTTCACTGACTGGTTTAGCATAGTTCTGGGTATGGGTAAGAGATTACCAGTTGGATTTAAAAACCAGAGCCAACTATGTACTGTACAGTAAAAGTCTGACTCCACTGTATGTTACCCAGATTGTGATGGTAAAATAAATCTTAAAAATTCCTCAATCCAGAAACAAGTAATTAAACAGGAAATGGAAACAAAAACACATGAACAAATAGAAAAATGATGTGAGGATGACATTTTAATACAACCATATCAGTGATTATATGGAATTAAAGTGACTTAAACCAATCAATTACAAGAGATTTTCAGCTGGATTTAAAAACCAGGGCCAGCTACACACTGCACAATGAAAGTCTGCCCCCACTGTGTGCTATTTGGTTGCTGAAAACTTTTAAGCTCCCCTGACCCCTCTTTGCTCCTTGTCTGGAAAACCTGATAAGAAAGCCTAGGCAGGGGCTGGGGGTATAGCTCAGTGGCATAAGCGCTTGCCTGGCAAGTGCAAGGTCCTGAGTTCGATCCCTGGTACCGGGAAAAAAAAAGTAAAAAAAAAAAAAAAAAAAAAAGAAAGCCTAGGCATTTCTTCCTTCAGTGCCAGTAGACAATCCAAATCTCGTAAAACTGACCATGGCCCCTGCTCCAATCACACACACACACACACACACACACGCGCACGCGCACACACACACACACACACACACACAAACGCACTAATCCAGTGTCTTTTCCTTCCTGTCTCAAACAATGTTGGAGCTTCAGGAGAAGTCTGCCTGCTCCCAGAGACCTCAATAAGGCTGTAGCAAAACTGCTCTTACTATCTCAGGGTCAGGGGGTGGCTTCATTAGTTTTGACTGTAAAGTAAATTTTGGGTAGAGACACAGTAAAAATAAGGATATAATCAGATTAAAAGGAGAAAAAAGACATACAACACACACTTGAAAGGAAAGTTAGGTGGCTCTGTTAGTAGTAGGTTACTGAATATTACAGAGGAGAAAGATGGACCCTGCACAATAATGAAGGGGTTAATTCTCCAAAAAGGCATGACAACCTTTAGTGTGTGCACATGTAATAATGGAATCACAGAGGCCCAGCATGATGTCTTGGGTTTGGGCCCTGCAAGAGCAGGCTGTGAGAAAAGGATCTGAAATGTAACCTTGCGGGGGGAGGGATTGTCCAGGAAGTACTGGGAAATGAGTAGAAAAGACACAAGGGTAGAATTAGTTAATGCAGGTGTGCTATCAACAAGTTCCCTCGTGGACTACTGGGGTTAGTCTTGAGGACCAACAGGAGATGGTGTCAGATAAATTCCAGACTTAATCCTCCATGTGAGCAAGGAAGAGAAGATATGTATACCACTCTCTGTCATGATTTAAAGGCTGCTCCTGAGCACTGTGACCTGTGCCATGGGTAACACCCAGCAGAGGGTCACAGGTAGGAGGGAAGCAACCAAGGTGTGAAGAATTGTAAGCATAAAGTTGGGCAGGACATGGAGTGTCTACTGCCATCTCCAAGATGGAAACCCACTGACTACCTCTACATATGCAGAGTGAGGCTTAGAGAGAAGGAACTGGTTCAAAGTCCCCTAGAAGTTAATAACAGAACCACTGGAGCCAAACTGAGGCCCTCTTGCCCCTGCACTTGTCAACCACACTGCCTGGACACCCCAGACTGATGCCACTCTACGTGGGTGCGATACTCTCCCTCTTGACCACACTGCTGCCTGTCCCTCTGCATCTGTCCACAGCTGCTCCCCTCCCGCACATCTCCAAGATGTGACACAGACTCACAAACACACAGCACCACCATTCAGAGGTCTGCGAGAGGCCTGAGGCCTTGTAAGTCCCATCCATAGAGCATTCTTTTAAAAACTGATGACCAACTAAGTTGTGGGGGAAATGAGGTCGTGTACGTTTGGCCTTCATCTAAAGTAAGACATGACTGGAGACAGAGACAGTGCAATCAAAAAAGGAAAGAAAAACTTTAAAAAAAAAAAAAGATGGTAGATAAGAAAGTGCAGAAAGGATTTAAGAAGCAAGAGCCTGCAGAGGCTGTCATTGGATGGGAGCGCCCCACCTGGCTGCCCATTAGTACCACCTGAGCCACTGCTCATGTTCCAGCCGAATCTGATTCCTAGAGCCCAGAAAGGAACCTAGACATTGGAATTTTTTAAGCTCCCTTGTTCTGAAGTAAGAGGAAAAAGTATGCTGTGCTTCTCCCCTCACTAAGGCTCAGAGAGAGCACCTGTCTTCTGAGACGGGACAAGCAAGTATTGATTCTGCAGTAAAGAATATGATGGTGCCTCCTATTGGGTGATCCTCATATTTGGTCCTCAGACCAGACAGTTGCGGGTATGAGGAAAGAGCCTCCTGCCCTTGCTTCAGCTCCATCTTCTTCCACTGAATCGGGTGGGCAGTGAGCAGAAAAGTAGAAGAGGAAGCTGCCATCTGGTTAGCAGCTGCTTGGTGATGGATGTGGCATTTGCAGGTCAACAGTTCTTCTTAATCTTCTGACAACCCTGAGTAAGAGGTTGTTATCCTTATTTGGTTGGTCCTTAGGGGGAGCAAGGCCCTGTCTGAGACCACACAGCAGGTACAAGGGAGCAGAAGCATAGACACAAGTTCCCTGTTTTCAGGTCTTGGGAGCCATAGGCATCCGTCCTTGGCCTCCGTTGTGTTTGTCTAACCTGGACACAAAATGAAATCAAGTTAACAGTGAGCACAGGTTTCCCTGTGAGACTATGAGTTCCTAGCATGGGGCCCAAGGATCCTTAACAAGTGCTTGGCAATGGGACCAGAGGGATTGACTGACAAATGGCCAGGCAGATAAACGGACATTAGCTTTTAGTGATTATGGATCATACCTTTGCACCCTAGATAAAATAACAGGAAATAAAATTTAATGAATATTTATTATGTATTTGTCATTATAATGTATATTATTTATTAATATTAAGTCACATAATTTTCAGGGCAACCCTAGGAGGTGGACACTGGGAGTCAGACCCATAAAAGGTAATGCAAGCCCTAAGAAAACTCATCTACCAAATGACAGAACCAGCTACAGAATTTACTGCACAAAATGAAAACATAGAAGGCCTCATTTTAGAACAAACTAAGAACACTGAGACAGTGACAACAGGGTGTAGAACAGCCATGGAGCCCTATGAGAGGAGGCCCTATGGCCACAAGGCTGCAAGCCAGCCCTGGAGACAGAGCTAGGGTATGAGCCCAGGAAGCCCGGATGTAGAGCTTGAGTTCTTAAATGTAAATCAATCCTGTCTCCTTAACCAGGACTTTGTTTGAAAATCCTTAGCTGGGTCTGTCCTGATCTCTAATCTCAGAGGCCTGATTTTGACCAAAGGCAGAAATTGGTTCATGATTCTCTGCTGCTCTCTTGTGGGAAGTTTGTATGTAGTTGCGCCTGCTTTAGGGATCAAGTTAGACTCCCACTTATGACCCAAATGATGTCATCATGCCTCTAGGGCACATTTAGAACAGCATTAGGACTGGTTTCTGGCTTCTTTAAGCATCTGAAGTCCAAATCATCCAGGATTCATACGGTTGAAAGCTTCTTAAATTTTATTTCTTCTTCAACCTATGTCATATACCTTTTGGTCCAATAACCTGCCAGCCTCTAAGACAGTACTAATTCTGTTCCTGGTACCTCTGGAGTGCCAAGAAAACTCTACAAAGCATTTTTCTGCAAGGAGACTACCTTTGCCTCTCACCTGGGCTGATCTTCAATAAGGAATAGTCAGCTTTTTCCCTGCTTTATGCTCATCTCCACCCCAGCAACTCATGTCTGACGCCTGTGACACACCAGTGCTCCAGTGGATGCCACCCAACTTTCCTACAATTCATTTCAAGTCTGACATGATCTTCCAGTAGATAGTATCAGATCTCACAGGCCTTGGGCTCCATCCCACAGGATTGTCCTCCAAGTGACGTGCCAGTCACAAATCTCAGGTTGTCACTGAGAAGCAGGTCACTGTGCACTGGCTACCAACTACGTCCAGTGGGACAGAGCACCATCGTATGAAGTTCTGTGAACTCAGTGCATTACCTACACACAGGCATAACAGAAGCCCAGGATTTACTGCCTCTGTTCATTTAAGGCCCCACAAGAGCTGACTGGAGAAGATGGAGTCTTACTAGCCCCACAGCTGGAAGAGCCCAGAAAAACAGCTTGCCCTGGGTTTTATACCCTGGGGTTATTATGACAAGCCAGGTGGAATTGTCAAAGCCCATTCTGCTCCAGCTGGAGACAAGAACAGACTCCAAGTTGCACTGGCCAGTAGCACAAACACACACACATGCACACATGCACACCCAGGTACTGGATAGTACATTCTCAACTCATTCTGCAGTCCTTATTGGGAATTACAAGCAAGAAAGAGCAGATCCTTGGGTTGGTCAAGGACACCCAAGAGCTGTTCTGTAGTAGCCTCTTTTCTGACCAACTAGCTATAAATCAATGGTTTCCCTGACCCCCTCCTCAGGTTTGATTAGCTATTAGAGTGACTAACAGAACTTAGGGAGATACTTATGTTTCCCAGCTTCTTAAAAAGGAATTTACAAGTATACAGATGAATAGCCAGATGAAAGGAAAGTATAAGGCAAAGTATGGAGGGAGGGTGGAGAACTTTCATGACCTCTCAGTGAGGTTCTACTCTCCCAGCACTTCAGAGAGCCCAGTAACCTGAGGCCTCCAATCTTTGCTCTTTAGGATTTTTGTGGAGGCTTCCTTAGGTAGGAACAATTGATTAAAGCAATGGAATTGTGGATCAACTCAAACTCTCTCCCTGCCTTGGAGGTCCAGGTAAGAGGCCGAAAGCTCCAAACTTCTACCCACATGGTTGATTCCTGGCAATAAGCCCTTCCTCCAAAGTTCTCCAGGAACTCCCAGCCATCATTCATCTCCTTAGTATGAAGAAGACAGCTATCCTTTCAGAGATTCCAAGGGTTTTAGGAGATAAGTGCCACAGGGGTGGGGGAGGCAGAAACCAAATCTCTATCTCACTATGTCATGGTCCACCCCTTTGTGCCATGCACACAAGACAGCTTATGGCAAAATAATGCACAGCTCAAAAGATGCTGGCATGTGACTAGAGTTCCATTCAATTGCTAATAATTAACCCAGTCCATCAGGACACTGTATGCACATTTCTCAGGTGGCCTCTTGGCTGCAGACACACAGGGGAGACTAACAAGTTAGTTAAACTTTGTGTAGAGCTGCAGCACCTTCCAGGAGGCCCATGGATTCCTAAGCTTGCAACATGATTGTTCTAATTTTTGAGTAGCATATTACACAGCCATCTGTTACTCATATAGCAGGTGTTGCTGAGAATAGTCACATCACCCTACAAATCTAAAATTCTTTAAGGACTCCATATTGCCTTCTGGAAAAATTTCCATCTGCTTACCCCAGCACAGGAAGATCTTCTGGATTTTCTTCCTTCTGCAGACTTTCCCTTCAAACCTATAGATTCCACTTAAATTCGCAAGTGTCTGCAAGCTCTTGGACTTCCTAAACTGCTTCATGCCTCTGTGCTGCCTTCTTTGCTATTCTTACAACCCAGAATATTCATTAAGACTCAGATACGGCCCCGCTGTGATGAGAAGCCTGCTCTGGTCTCCTAAGGCCAGGCTCTGTGTGTGGTTTCTCTCCCACTTGTCTCACTGTCTCTGTGATCCCAGCCATCCTGTATAAGGAGATGGTTGCTGTCCACTGAGCCCAATTGTTGGATCCCTGGACGAACATTTTGATAAATTATGGTAAACGCACTGACAGTAATAAGTTGACAAAGACTTTTTAAAAGAGTGCAGCAATTTAAGAGACAGAAGGGGGCCAGTTTCAGAGAGATGGGAAAGGCCAGGGTGAGGCCCACAGGGATAGTGTGTCTGAGGAACCGTAGCAGGCGTAGGGTGATTGGAGCAAGGAGGTGAGTTGAGACGAGGGGAGAGAAAGCTGATCTGGGTTTGCCTTAAAGGCAATAAGGAGCCATTAGAGGGCTTCACATGCTCCTGCAGAAGGTACTCAATAAATGTTTCCAGACCTGCAAGTCATTTATCTCCCCCGTTAGACCGAGGGTTCCTCGAGGACAGGATTTTTTGGTCTTTGTATGCTTTGCTTCCTCCTAATACTTAGTAGGACGGAGATTCTGAACAATGAATGAATGAATGCATGATGTAATATACAAAACCATGGGGTTTTCTCATCCAGACAAGAATCATTTTTCATTTTCCTGCTTTAGGAGGGCTCACATAAACTCTTGCCAAAGATCCAAAAACAAGATTCCTAACCCCTTCCACTTCCTTCAGCTTCTGCTTAGCCCAAGAGTGTGTGCTTCCGCCACCTGGTGGCCACAGTGCAGTAGTCCATTGTGAGCAGCTTCCATTGCCAAAGGGCCTCTCAGTCCAGGGAGGGGAACAGGAAAGCTGGAGTGGACAGAAATGTTCCTAATTACTTGGCATCTCAGAGATGTCTTTGTGGACAGAACCCTAGATGTGTCTGTCCTCACCCCGCAATATCTGTGTCCTGGGTCCCCATCTCTTGAACCCAAGCTAGTAGCTTAAACTGTGGACACAGAAGTCCTTATCTGTAGCCTCTCTGTCCACAGGGCCACTCTTGTTCTCAGCAGATGATGGAGTCCAGAAAAGCAACCTACAAAACAGAAAACTATCATAAGTGTCCTCCCCACATCCTCCTCCTCTTGCTAAGAGAACCCTCCTTCTGTGCAGCACAGCAAGGTGTCTGGTTAAAGCTTCTTCCCTCCCTAGACTCACAGATGCTTGCGATTGTTGTGTTTCTCCCCAGGATCTGGACAATGGGATGTAGGCAGCCACCAGCATAGGGTTCCAGCAAGACCCAGCAGAAATCCTTTGCTTCCTACCTCACATGTGCACTTAAATGTATATCAATTTATACATTTTTATTAATACATACAAATAATATAGGTTTATAAATTATATATATGTGTGTGTATGTATACATCTTTTATATATGTGCAGATTTATTTATTGGTGTTTGCACTACAGCTGTGGACCAGGGAAAACAACATATCAGAGTAGTTAAGGCCACAGACTGGAGCCAACTTTCTGGGTTCAAAACCCAGTTAGTTCCACCTGCTACAGCAAACAGAAACATCAAAATGACACCTAGGACTTGGAAGCAGATTTATTTACATCTACAGGTACTGACCAGGATCATTCTCAAAATACTAGCCCTGATCTATGGTCTAGGGTTTATGTGGGGTAAGCAAGCAGGAAGTACAGAGGCAGGATTGCTTGTCAGTTGGGGATTGACTCTTACAATATGCATCATAGTGACCAGCTATGTCTCACAATGATCAGCCATTTCTAAGAGAAATAAGCAACCAAACTAGAACAGGTAACAAGAAACTGTTACCTGGGCAACTAAGAAACAAGTATAGTGGCTGGGGGAGGGGCATTTTCCATTACACAACAACTTGCAAGTTGTTTCACTTCTTTGTGTATTCGTTTTCCATATTTTTAAAAATAAAAATAATATTCAGTTGAGGAGTGTATTTCTTAAGAGGATTTATTGAATCAATAATGGCAAAGCAGTAAGAAAAACACCCCTAGCACAAGACAACATATTTGCTAATTAAATGTCAACTAAGGTCATTGGCCTTGTCCAAGGTGCTGATGTTCTGGAGCTCTCAATAACCCCTAGCACCCAAGGTTGAGTGGCTCTGAAATGGCCCTATTGTCCCAGATGAGTTTTAAAATAAAGCCAGTATTATAGCTCATATCAAGATGTCCCACTAAAAACCCCACACACTTACTGGTGGTGCTTTTGGGAGTGACTGAATAATGAGTGTGTGATACTAGATCACGGATATGTGATATTGGATTAGTCCACTGATACGTTTTAACACAGTTCTGGGTGTGGATGATGGATTTACCAAAGCAGAAAGACCCACCCAGGGTGTAGGTGGTACAAACCAATAGGTTTGTAGCCTGGATGGAATAAAAAGGGAAAGAAAGTTTGCTGCTTCCTTCCTGTCATGCTGAGGACTGCTTCTTCTCTGCAGGGCCCCTCTACTAGACTGCCCACCCTCAAAGCCAGTGGACTATTGACTGAATCCCTTACAAGCTGTGGGCTAAAATAAATCTTTCCACCTTTAACTTGTGGGTATTGGGTATTTTGCTCAAGCAATGAGAAAGTAACTAAGACAGTGAAGTACTCTTATGCCATGGTTCCATTCCAGTTCCAAAATTTAAAGGGAGTCTGTGTATCTGCAGAGCTAGTGGTCTCTCCTCTCATCTCTGGCACTCCCTGGTCTGACTCTGCCATGCATTTGACATGTCACAGAATCTGAGTGGCTATGCTTCTGGTATCAGCCTCACCCTGTCACTGCTCCCCAGTGAAAGCACTCTGGGACTCTCAGTTGACTAGAGATGTGGTCTGGGGCTAGGTGGCAACTGCAAGGGCCATTCAGAGGCTGCGGTACATGAAGAAAAATGTGTTAAGGTCCAGGACATGGGTTTGGGAATAGCAGCAGGCAGATTCTCTGTTGCTTGGTAGACTGTGTCCAGGGGGCAGCTTTCTGTGCTTCTCCTCTTCTGACTCTGATCTGTTGCCCCTACAGCTACAGGGGTGTGAGATGTGCTCTTCTCTGCTTTATAGTCCATGAATCTATAACTTCCTGGTATGTCCAGGCCATGGCCCTTCCAGAGACCTTCCTTGGGGACAAGAGTGGCCTTCCTGGATCTCCTGCAGGCCAGTCCTTACCCGCAAGCCCTCTTACTCTGACACTGGTTAGCTTATTCCAGGACTCAGGCTGACATATCTGACATCTGATGATTAGCAGACATCAGAACCCAGGCAGAGGTCAGCTCTCTGAGAAGTCTCATGGCACATACCTCTGTCTCCTCTGCTCTGGAGCTGCAGCTGAAGTCCAAGCCTGCAGAGGGAATGTCTTTCTTGATGGTAGGCAATATGAGTCTGACAGAGGAGGGTTTAAGGGACAGTTGGGTTCCATTGGGATGATGCTCAGGGAGGCTACTATCTCCTGAAACTTAAGCTTACTGATTAAGTGATCACTCAGACCTAGGGAGACTCAGATTGGCTACGTGGCCCCACATTCAAACCTTGGGGCACCATCCTGTGGAGGACAAGCCAAGGGCACAAAGGAACAGATATTATCCTGGCTGCATAAAACATCCACCATAAAACATCCACAGCTGGACCAGGTGCCATGGCTCCAGAAAGCTTACTGCTTGCTTCCTCTTCCTGCTACTCTTTCTTTCATTCCTGCTTTGCAGAAATAAGGCCTCTGAAGTTTTATGCAATTTTTCCAAGATTCTATATTAGTGAGCAGTACAATTAAGGGCTGAGGAGGTAGCTCAGAGGAAAGAGTGGGGGAGGGAAGGAAGGAAAAAGAGAAAGAAGAAAGGAAGGAGGGAGGGAGGGAAGGAAGGAAGGAAAGAGGGAAGGAAGGAAGCAAGGGAGGAGCTGGGAATCAAACCCAGATCTAGTCTAACTTCAAATCTTTCATCTCTCTACTAAACCAAATATCCGCAAACTATACCTCTGTTTTAGAATAAATTCCTTTTATGCTACAAAAGCAGAGTAGTTCTGACCGAGACTTTACAGAGGAGGTATGTGGATGCCCACACTAAACCAATAATTTGGATAAAGAGCAACTGCTCCCAGTTCAGTCAGTCAGTGTCTGCCGATGAAGCAGTCTTTTTCATCTTAGTATGAATTAGTCCACTGGCTGTGACAGCTCTTGCAGAGTATCTTACACAGAGGAAAACAGAAAGGACTTTAGAAAGTCACCTAGCCCAACATTTTCATTTTACAGATAGAAAGGCCAAGATTTATTGATAATTTGTCCAACATGACTGGATCACAGCATCAGGGCACCTGTTCTCAAGTGGATATTTAAGATGCAAAACTAGTCAATAGTTTTAACCTCTAACCTTACTGAGCCATCTAGACCTACTTGGATGCTCCTCCTCTGGCTGTGTGACAAGGTGATCTTTCCTGATCCCGGTAACAAGCCCCATGCAGATGAACTCGTCCTTAGAACCTGCTGTCCTTTCCTATGGACCTGGGAAGCTATCAGGACTTGGCAGATCCCTAACCCTATTGTTTTTGCAAAAGGCACTAGAAATAATGAGGAGAGCACTGACCCAGGTGTTTGGGACTCGACTGTCCTTCAGCCACTGCGTGGCTTTCAGTGGGTCACTTCTCACCTCCAGCCTCAAATGCTTCACCTCTCCAGTGGGCACCTGCTCCTCATCCTGCTGCTCTCGGGACTGTCAACAGACAAAGAAACAAGGCGTCTGAGTTGGGATTGGTTGAATTGAATAATCAGCACACTGCAGGTGATGGAGAGGCAGAAATTGGCCGTGTTGACACCCTAATGTGGTACGGGATGGGGCTGAGACTAATGCCAGGTATCATCAGAAGAGAAGACTCCCAAAGTGACAGCTGTTCATTGGTGTCCTGGAGGGATTGGGCCCAGGACCCCCTCACAGATACTAACATCAGTGACCGCTCAAGTCCCTTATATAAAATGGTGTAGTATTTGCATATAACCTATTCACATCTCCCCTGTGTACTTAGGTCATCCCCAGGTTACCTGTCATACCTAGTACAATGTAAATGCCGTGTAAATAGTCATTACACCATGTTGTTTAGAGAACAGTGACAGGAGAAAGTCTGTATGTGTTCAGTACAAATGCATTTTTTTCTGGTATCTTCAGTCTGCAGTAGGTTCAATCTACAAACACCGATCCCACAACTGAAGAGGGCTGGCCGTGTAGCACCTGCGGGCTTCACACGTTGGGCGGTCTGGTGGGCGGATGCATCACCTCCTCAGAACACTGGACACACACTCACCCAAACAAAGCTTTGCAGTGATGAATCCTGATCCTTTGTTCAGAGGAACAAGGTGAGGCCTAGAGAGAGACTGCTCTTACCAGTGTCTTTGGGAAGGAGATATTGGCGAAGCTATCTAACCTCCTCAAGCAGGGCAGACATGTGATCTATCACATTTGGGGAAATTCGAAAGCCCACCAGGTGCTGAAAGTGAGACCCATGTTCACAGTGCTGCTCTGCTTTCTCTCACCACATTTGTCAAGTGAAGGAGAGGGAGGCAGCCTGGGTTGCCAGACCCACCCTCCCCGCAGAGGAGCTACCCTCTGGCTAGCTCCCAAGCCCGTATCCTCAGGCACAGGGGAAGGCCAGAGACAATTGCCATTTTGCCAGATACACCCAAACTCCAGTGCTGCATTGAAACAAATGATTGGAATGACACCACTCTCTCTGGGATGTCTGCCAAACTCCAGTCTCACAGGCCAAACCATTCCTTGCCCCGAGAACCTTGTCAAGCATTTATTTGCCTCTCCTACTCTTGTGCACAAGGCTGGGTTTATGGTTGTCCAAAGAAAACTCAGAAGCCCCAAACAGGCAGGAGCCCAGTGAATCTAAAACAGCGCTCCTCCACTTCCCTCTAGCACATTGCTGAGACAGTTCCTGCTGTCTGACTACGCATGTCAAAGCCAAGGAGTTCACCACTTCTGGCAATGCTCAATTCTCTGCTTTGGTCTAATCTTGCAAGATGACTCCTCACACTTCCTACCTCTGGCTTCCGTTCAGCCCTGGGGCCCAGCACCCACTCCCTGGTAGGCCTCACAAACCTGGAGGACTGAACTGTTATTTGGTATTTTACTAGGTTTTTAAAGAATTCTTATTTTCCATGAAATGTAAGACATCTGTTTAAGACCATCACATTGATATCTACTTGCTGACTTCTATTAAAAATAAGGCTTTGTCAATTTATAGCTGTCCCAAATCAGTATCACATTCTCAGGGCCTGAGTATGACAATATCCCTTTTCCCAGAAAAATCCACATATGCACTAGATTGCACACTCAGTTCAGTCCAACTGAAGGTCTGATTTCCCTGCAAGTCAGCCCTAGAGATGAAAAACAAAACAAATCAAAGCTCAGTAGCTAAACTTGCTGTCCCTAGGTATCCTTTGTAATGAAGTGGTGTCAGACTGGTGGTGCAACTCAGTCTCTAGCACCACGTAAACATGCACGTGTGCACATACACACACACACACACACACACACACAACACACACACACTGTTTGTCAATCTAAGAGCTTAAATTTCAGATTTAACCCCCTAGAGCCTCCTGTTCCACATGTGATGTAAGAAAGGTATTTGGATGCCAAGTGGGTTGCTATAACCAAAGCTCTTCTTTACTAGCTGGCGGCCAATCAGAAACAACCCCCGTATCTCAAATAATTCACAGCATTTGGCCTTTATGGCAAAACACAGTCAAAACTCCATCACCAGATACATGCCACAAGAAATATCATTTATTACTCTTTACACTTATTTTTCCATGAAGAGAACAACTTTTAAAGTAAATCCAATCAGACAGGAGAGACTTGTGGGACACTAGAACATCCATGACACGGAGAGGACACTATTGAAATAGTCTGCATTTTCACAAAAGCTGGGAGATAGAGAGACACAGGCAGGCACTCCACAGTGTCGTCAGTCACCGGTGCAGTCATGCTGTCTCAGGGCAGGACGGGATGTGGCCCTCCAGCTCCGCAAAGAGAAGGGCTGGCGATACCTTTCAAATACCAAGTACTCTGGCTACCTCTGGAGAAATATCTGAGAAAGCAGAACTACTGAATATCTGAAAAAAAGTTCTACAGGCCAGAAATCTGATATTTCTAAGCAGTCTGCTTGTGGTTGAGGATCATTTCGGAAAATCCTACAGCAAGTGATGTATTTTCTTCACTGTAAATATAGCACAAGAATACCGTCATGGAGACATAAAGGTTTCTTGGCTTATTTGTTTTTAATTGGATGGGACCTTTCATTATCTGATACAAACCCTGACTGTGCAGACAGACAACCTTGAACCCAAAAGATGTGAAGCTCTTCTTCCCAAGCCGCCCAACTAGGCGGCTGCAGATCCAGGTCTGTGCAACTCTCAGTGCTCTGCTTTTTCAGTGCACTGGACACCCTGTGTTATTTTCCACTCTGTGCCTTTCAAGGAAAATTAACTAACATACAAAGTGAGTGCAGTGGAATTACTTACTAAATGGTGAGTTCTTTGGTAAGAAGGCTTCAGTTTTTACATGCTCAAAGATGGAAAGGAGATCACATGGCAGGAGACAGGCTCCCACTTAGGCAAGAACCTCTCTCTTCTCTGAGAATTAAGGCAGTTTAGGGAATTTTTTTCAGCAAGATATTTGGCAAGTGTTGGGAGCTCCTCTCTTCCTTTGTTTCATTTGCATCTAGAATGAAGACTCACATTTAACTACTACATAACTAGACATTGGGTAGCAGGAGGTCAACATGATGGTCTTAAACAGATCTCATATTTCATGGAAAACAATAATTCTTTAAAAACCTAGTAAAATATCAAAAGTGTCAAGTGTCATATACAGTACACAGGAGCACCCTGGCCCTGGGTGGCTTCTCCTATTAAAAAAAGGTTACACAAAAGAAGTCAAGCATCACATTGGATGAAGCACATAATCTTTCTCTATTACATGTAGGTGGAAAAGTGAACCCAGTTGGTCTCCCAGCACCTCTGTGAGAACTTCAAGGTCTTTTTGGGTGCCCCCCTTCCCTCTCAGGGGACCTAGGTTTGGAACCAGGAACCTCTCCATCTACCCCAGAATCAGGAGCCAACTTCACCACCAGGCAGCACCATGGCATTGGTTTGATGTTCACTCAGCTAGCACCGTTCCTCCAATCAACCCCGAGGACAACATCTACAGGCAGAAGGACCATAGTGCAGGTGACTAAGAAAAAATAGCAGGCTGGCTGTGATCTAATGCACATGGGCCTTTCCAAGTGGGTGTGCAGGTCAGCCAAGTGGATTTAGCTTCTTAGGTCCTACTGTTCAAACAGTGATTATTTTCAGTAAAAGAATGTAGCAGCTAAGCAATTTCCTGTTGGGTAACAAGCTAGGTAAGAATCAATACCATTCTTTTCCCTCCCCTTTGTTCCACCATATTGTTCTTTGGCTAGGAGGTACTCCTTTGCCTTCGAGTATATTTCTGTGTGTTCTGTGTCTCATGACAGTCCTATGTGGGATGGACCATATGATGAGGGCATCCCTCAGTTTTATGAGCTGAAAGCTGAGATTGTTCATGGAATACTAGCTTAGTTCCTTGAACAGCATGAACTTAAATGTCAGGTCTTAGGTTTTTCACCAGGGAAGTAGGAAAATTGGAGCCAGCCCTGATGTACACATGAGGCAGCTGGTAGACAACATGGGAAAAGTGCTCTGTTAAAAAAAAACAACATTTAGGAAACAGTTATCACTCATGGAAAGAGTCAAGGGATCCAGACCAGCACCTGACCGATTTCATCTGTGTAAAACCAGCCTCATCTTTCCCAAGGGCCCAAGACCTGTGCCACTTAGGCTATCTCAGGCCCTAAGTTGGCCTTCTTTTAATAAAGGATCAAAAGACTGCTCATTTCCTCTCTTTATTCTCTAAAGAGTGACCAAAAGGTCTTGATTGAGCAGAAAACGCCCAGGACTCTGAGATAAGCCATCCTTGTCTCCAGACAGCTCCACCCAGCCCTCACCTTGCAGCATCCTAGGGGCTCACAGATGTCCTGGCTTAGCCATAGCACACGCTCAGCATGCCCCCACACTCCCAGGGTAAGTGAAGTGGGCTCCTGTGCAACAGGAGCTCCCACAGTTAAATTGAGAATGCACAACTTTAGATTCCCAATGAGTTCATGAGGATCAAACCATCAACAGAAATCCCAACTAAATGCCACCAATTTTCCAAACCACCAATCATTTCTCACCAAACAATCATCACTGGAGAGTTTTATCAGAAGTAAACCTAAGACTGTCCTAACCCCACCAATCTGTTCTTCCACTCAGAGTATTCTCTCAATTTGGGTGACTGGGTTGTGGAGTGCTTAATCCCACCCCTCGGCCAAGGAGGCAATGTGTTTATAACTTGACAAGAGACAAAAATTTTCAGGGTCAGTCCTCATGACTCAGGACCCCTGACCTGTGCTGAGGTCCCCAGGGAAGGCTTTCCTGGTGTCCATGAAGGGTAAATAGCTAGGACAGTTTGTCACCCACATGGCCCCCAAAGGACAGCAGAGAGTCCTATGGTGTACCTACCTTGGTTTCCCCAAGTCCCTGTTCCTTTTCCCCAGGAAGATCTCAGGAACCACCAGTGAGTTTTGAGGATCCCATGTTCCTCACAGGACAAGAGCAGCATGTGCCTTCAGTACCTATGTTTGGCCTAGTGGCCTCTACCTAATACAGACACTCTGGGGAGCATGCTCACTCTGATTCATCCATATTCTTTCCCTGTCATCCATGGTCATGGACCCTCTGAACAACAGAAGCCAAAGGAACATTCAGGATCACACACAAATCAAATTCAGATATCTAAAGGGAAAACTAACTCTGAGGATTTCTGCTCAAAGTCCCCAAAACATCAATCTGCTGATTTCATTTTAAGGGCAAACAAACTGAAATTCCCAAAATGAAATTCAGATACCGGCATGCTGCCTGGGGTGGGCAAGAGACAGGGGACATGTGAATTCCCCATCCACCTACCAAATTGAGCTGGACTCTTTGGTGTCTGATCCAAAACCCATCTTCTCTCAGACTGGGTGAAATGAGATTTCCTTCTGTGGCCCAGAGTACAAGTAAACGTGGTAAAAGATTCTGCCTGAGCCATGGATTTCAGCTTGGGCAGGCTCCCAAAGTAATGAGACCTACTCCCCCAAATTGGGGTTTCCACGAGTCATTTTTACTGCTTCTTCCTTTCCTCCTCTCCCTCGAGGCTCACCAATCCTTCACACTCAAAGGCCCTAAACCAGATGAACAGAGATGAACAAAAATCGTAGTCACTACATCATTTGTAACCAAGAAAAGAAGAGTGGGTTGGAAAGGGCATCTTCTGGGAGAAGAATTCCAAGACGGTGTCCAGGGTGGGAGTGAAGCAGAGGTCTTTGACCAGGACCTGGGCATGGTGGGTTCCTCCTTCTGGGAGTCAGGTTCAGATGGCCAACCAGTGTTGCAGCTGTAGAGAAAGATGCCAACGTCTCTATGGCAGGGCCAGGGCAATCAGTGAGCAAGGGGATCCAACCTAGCTGGGTGGCAGCAAGCTAAGAAGAGGCAGAACGGACAGCCCCACCCTTTCACAGCCCTTCAAACACAGCAGTTTGATGCTCTGGTTGTTACCTAGGCTTAGAAAGTGCAAAGCAAGAGGTGTAGGTGGCCCTTACAACTCACCAGGAGCCTCCTCATCCCCAGATCTTGACATTTGTAAGGGACAAGGGAAGGATGAAGCTTCCGTCTAGTGTGATGACACTCCATAGTGACACCTCATAGAGGCAGAGTAGGGTTGTAGGAGAAACTGGGCATGTGACATCCCAGGACCGGGAGTAGAGAGGCAGGAGGAGGCTGGATAAAACAGAGCACAGGCCCCTCTCCTTCACTCCAACGTCATAGCCCACAGACACTCTGGATTTTCTGGCTATGGGGCCCTGCCTTGTGCACACAGCAGGGAGCTGGCTTGAAGGGACTGCCCCAAGCCCCAGACCCCTCCCCAGTCATTCAGGCTGCATCTACCTGGAATTGCCTGATTTCCCTCTGGGCCACCAGATGGTGCTCATTCTCCGGTGTGATGCCATAGGCCAGTCTCTGTGAGGAGGAAGAAGAGGCCTTAGTCCACCTCTGGAACACCTTCCCAGCAACCCAGCTGATACCTGTGATTTGGTGCTCTGCTATCTGGACCCGACACCCCATACAGATATATAAAAGACACCCATCCCAGCCCCCCTTGTTTGAGGAGCTGATTGACGCTCTTTGAATCACACACCCAGAGACTGTTTCTCAAGCGGCGTACTGTGGTCCACACTGAGCTGGGCCTGTAGACCCAGAGCTGAAGGAGCCCTGCAGTCTCTGTCTGGGGAAGCTGACAGCCATGAAAGGGACTGGCCTCTAGCAAACATACACAGATACACTGTAAACCAGTAAGTGCTACAGTTTGGATATGAAGGGGGTTCCCCACCCCACATGAGATCAGGGAAGGCCTCCTGGGGAGACACTCACAGGGACTCAGTGTGAGCTCTGAATCACAGCTTGTGACTGGGTTACGGGACCTGTCCTCACTCCCAGAGTGTGAAGAATGAGAAGCCCTGTCTAGGCTGAGTGGATTGAATATGGATTCTCCCTGTGGCCCAGGATGTAGACTTCCCAGACATAAAACACAAGCTGAAGAATGGGGAGGAGAAGGGTGCGGACACAGCCTAGGACCCTCTTCCCTAAGTTCCTGCGTGGTTCACTACCCTATGTGCCCATTTCATCTGTCTCCTCATGAGAATGTGAGCTCCAGAAGGTCAGGGGGTTTTTTGTGTGGTGCCCAGAATATTGAGTGGCACATGTTAGAGTCTCAGTAAATTCCCGCCTGGTGAGTAGATGAGGGATGAATGGGATGCTATCTTTGTGTTATAATTTCTGCCTTATGCTGATCATATCATGATCAGGAAAGAGGCAAATGAAACCTGGAAGATCAGATCTTCATGGGTGCTTAGACAAGGAGAGTTGGGACACGTGGAGAAATGACAAACACTAGAAGACACAGGAGGGACCCAAATTTAAGCAGTCTGTCTGCCCAGCCCTCACTGAACTCAAGGGCTGAGCATTACTTTTTCACATAGACAGCAACGGTCACATAGGAGCAGCCGTAGTGGCTACAAGTGGCAGGCACTGAGCACCTTCTATGTGCCAGGCACTATACTGAGCACTTCCTTTTCCTTTTCAAGGTATACAGTGTTAGCCTCAAGTTACAGATACAGAAATCAAGGCTCAGCGGGATAGTAACTTGGTCAATGAGGTGGTTGTCTGACCCCCAAGGAGTGCCACCTCCTGTCCTGTCCTGTCCCCACATGGCTGGCCCAGAGCTCACCTCCCGAAGGGAGCCCCGCGTGCTGAGGCACTTGTAGATGATGTAGGCAGGAACCAGGGCCATGGACGAGAGGGAAATGGCCCACCCGAGCCAGTTGGCCCAAGTGGGGAAGACGTAGTCATCGTAGGTGAGTGGCTTGAAGTTGATGATGCTGACCACCACCACGAACTAAGGGGAGGACGAACAAGAGGGGGTGGTGGGGCAGCAGAGGGGTGGGGAGGAGGAGAGAGGGAAAAGAGATGAAGCAGAGCAAAACAAAGCGGAGGTGGAAGGAGAGACAGAGAAAGGTAGAGAAACGGGAAGCAGTGGGTACAGTGGGTTACAGGGAAAGGAGAAAGTGAGAAAGGGCACAGAGAAAGAATTCAAGGAGCAAATGATAATCAAAAGGAGGCACAGACAACCAGGGGCAAGGAGAGAGGAATAAGAACAGAATGGTGACTTTAAAGCTTGCACAATTTCCCAGGGACTTAGCCCCAGGCTGGAATTACAATTACTATACAGGTAGAAGCTCATCGTGGTACCAACCAACAGGCTAAGCATCCAGTGGTGCTGTCTACATGGCCAGGTCTTCTAGATCCCAGTGCCTCTTCCCCTCAGAGGCCAATATTCCCACACCACTCCACCCTGAGCACACTCTGGACAAACACTACATACCAGGAGGAAGGCTGGGCTAAAGAACTTCCAGCACAATCTCCAGTACAGGCCCGGCTTAAATCCCATCATCTGCTGGATGTCGTTGCTGAACCTGTCCACACCTGTACACATAGAAAAGGCCCGTTATGGCGGTGCACACAGACCCAAGAACCAGGACCCATGAGATTCTGGCCTTCAGGTCAACAGCAAAGCAGTAACCTACTGGAACTCCGAAGACCTAGAAGCCAACAATTAGCTGATTCAGAACAAGGAAGAGGACAAAAACAAGAACAATATCACCCTTTATGCTTCACCCCAGTTAACTTGTAAGAGGGAAATCGGTGTGAAGGGTGCTTGCCTCAGGCTACAGAGTCTAGTTGCCCTTGCCCAGAATCCCAGCTTTTTCTTCTTGGTCACTCTTGGAAAGTGACAACACTGTGTTCACAGCCATTGTATACATATGGATAGGCATATGTAAAATCCTGACTGCAATTGCATAGGAGAGCTCCAGATCCCACACTGCATCCCTTTCTAACCCTCCCTGGCAGTGGGTGGAACAGGACTAACATCAGTGTCTTATACAGGATGAGGGAGGTGAAAAATTACAGTACAGTTCACAAAGGATTTTCTCAGTTTGGCTCCAGAATAAGTTTACCAAAATATAGGATACACAGTTAAGTTTGAAAGTCAGAAAAATACCGTAATGGGAAAAATATTAACACAAGTATGTCCCATGCAATATTTGGGACATACATATACCAGAATAATTATTTCATTTTTATCTGAAATTCAGGTAATAACTGGGAATGCTGTTTTTTGCTTACTAAACCTGGCAACCCTACACCAGAATAAATGCCATGACCTGAGGACCTATGGCTTCTTTTGGTTTCTCCCCAGAGGCTGACACTGGGTGCTTTCAGAAGATTTTGCAGCCTCCAACTAAAGGGAGTATTTTTAAAGACAAGCTGAGGTTGGGAAGACTTAATCTCAGTAAGCAGCCTGCTCACCTCTGCAGAGCCAGGCCCTGCCCTGGGAACAGAGAACTCTTTCGCAACTCCAGGTAAAGGGGCTGGTGGTACAAGCACTGGAGACCAAGACTTTGCCACACACTCACGTACCATAAAACCAGGAAACTCCGATGGCTTCTATAAGTACTGCAAACAGGATGGAGGTGCCTGCTGCAAAGGTGTCCAGGAGAGTCAGGACGTAAATTCCACCCTGGACCATGGAAAGAAAAAAAAGCCTGAGGCCATCTTTGACTAGAAGTGGTCACTGACTGTTGCATCCATCAATTCTTCCCTGTCTCCTGCCCCACCTGTCTACAGCTGTCTGAAAACCCAGGTGACAGGGTTTGAGTTGTATACTAAAACCTCTGCAAGCCACTAGATCTAAAGATGGATGTTTCAGCCCGTACATGGTGAGATGAGTTTCAAAGGAATTTATGTTGCCCCAAATCAATAAGCAGTTAACAGGCAAAGAGACAGAAGATAGGGGTCTACCCAGAGGGCAACAGGCCACAGAACTGAGGATGATGCCAGCATCTCTCTGGGCTCAGCATGGCCCCAGCCACTCCAGCTCCAAGCCTGGAAATGCTTTTAACGTTATTGAAATGCAGTCCAAGAAGTTCCAGGTCACCCAGGGCCCAACCCCTCCTCACCTTGGTTATGCAAAACAGGGCCAGAAGAAAGGTGCTCAGGGTGACACCCAATGTGAAGAGTTTCCGGTGTCTCTTCAAGACTTGGAAGTCATCAGCCAGGCCTGTGATGACCGCCTCCATGCCTCCCATCTGCAGCGAACCAGGCAGATGGAAAACTCAAATGAGGATCTACCAAGTGCATGCTGAGGCCTGGAACTTAGGTACACTGGCTACTCCCTGGTCTCTGACTTTCTCCCCATCCTCTCCTCTTCTGTCTGCCCTGACCTCAACCTAACTCTGAAAATGTGTAGGAAGGTAAAGAGGTAAGTGAACTCTGATACACTCCCAGTAACAAGTACCTGCCTCCTGCTCATTCACTCAGCCTCCATGGGGAGGGATCAGCTAGAAAGAGTGAGGGGATATAGGTGACTCATCTGAATGTAAATAGGGCCTTCTATAGATCTCTGTCAGAGAAGAATCCCAAGACTTTCGGCTCTTTTCCTAATAATCAAGCAAAATGGTCACCTCAAACCCAAGAGTCTGAGTCTGAAAGGATGTCACATCTCACTGTTATGGGCATGTTATGAACCACTGCTGTGGCAGACAAGAGGTGAGCATGCCCCACCTTCCCCTCCTTTTATTAGATTTTATTCATCAAAACCATTATTCTTCCCTAGAAGCCTGAAAATAGCCTCTGAATCCTTCCCAACACACCGCTGTCTGTGATCTACCACCTGAAAGGCATAGGCAGAGAGAGGCAACTACTGGGAAGCCTTATCCACAGACTTTTTGAAAATTTCCCCACCCTAGACACAGGCATAAGAAGATGTCAGAAAGTCTATACTTAAAACATAACATAAATGGACCTAAGAAACTAATGAAGCTCCAAATATTTTTGTTGCTGTCTGGTGGTAAACTCTAAATGAATGAGAAAGTGCCTAAAGAACAGGACCCTTATCTGTGTCCTCTCTGAATTTCTCTGTCTGCTAGAGGACAGTGTTAGGCTGACTTATCTTAAATCCTTTCTGATTTTGATTTTCATGTTGCTAGTAGGGTTACCACTAGTTCTTGGGGTTTTTGTTGTTTGTTTTTTGTACCAGGAATTGAATTCAGGACCTTGCACTTTCCAGGTAGGCACTGTGCCACTGAGCGAGATCTCCAGCCTAACCACTGGTTCTTGATTCTGACTAGAGTGTACCTTTTTAAAGGAAGACCAATTTCCCTATTTGCATTTAAGCAGGGCCTTTTGAAAAACCTGTTCACCAGGAGTCCAAATGGTGGGAACTTCAGGCAGAGTGTTATGTGTGTGTTGGAGGGAGGGCTAGGACCAGAGGAGGGAGCGGCTGTCCAGAGTTGGGTCACTCACTGAACTATCAAGGCCCAGAGTCAGGAGCATGATGAAAAACAGGATGGCCCAGAAAGTAGATCCTGACAGGGTAGAAATGGCTTCTGGATACAGGATGAACACGAGCCCAGCTCCTGTAAAAAACATCAAGGACTGTTGGTGGCTGGGACTTGATTAGACACGCAGATGACAGAGGAACATCCTGAGGCCCAGCTAACTCCCACCAACCCCAGAACACTTGTGGGCACCACAGGCCACAGTCTACATAGGAAGCCAATTCAGAGCTACAGTTCACCTGTGCTAGTGTTTCAATCTTTAATGTCTCCCAAAGGCCCTTGTATCAAAGGCTTAGAATTCAGTTTAGCACTACTGGGAGGAGATGAAAACTTTAAGAAGTAGGCCCTAGTAAGAGGACTTCTAGTCACTGAGGATGTGCCCCTGAAGGGGCTGTTGAAACTCTGTCCCCTCTTTCTTCTTTCTCTTTAGCATCCCAGGCATGAAGTAAAGAATTTACTCCTCCTACAGTTTCTTTACCATCATGAGCTTCCTTGCTACAGACCCAAAGCAACAAGGCTAATCCACTATGGACTGAAACCTCCAAAACGATGATTCACAAAAATCCTTTCTATTTAACAAGTTGATTATCTCAGTACAGTGATGGAAAGCTGACTAATACGGCATGTGTTTCAAGGAGGTGGACCTCAAACAACCAGGCAGAGAACAGCACTTTGCCTGGATGACTCTAAGCTATAATCATGAAAGGTTCACTTTTTCTCAAACACTTGTGGTCCTAAGAAGCCATTAGAAGCAGCCCCTTCAAAGGTCACAATTTTTTTGTGGCAACGGGAATCTAGGAAGTAGTGGAAGAAGCCACAGGTTCTAGCATCAGACTACTGAGATTTAGATCCTTGTGCCACTGCTCACCAGAGAGGTGGCTTGGACCACAGACTTAGCCTGAGTCTTAGTTTTCTCACTTTTTAGTGTAATCTACTAACACTTGCCTCATAGCTTTGAGAAAACTAAACAGAAGTGTTTTTCTATAGTTTGAATACAGTTTATCTCTACCAAAACTCATGCTGAGGCTTTGTCTCCTGTGTAGCAACGTAGAGGGGATGGGGCTAGTAAGAGATCATAAGGTTGTTAGGGGAATTAATGCTCTTTTTGTAGTAATGAGTTCTTGCTCTCTATAGATTTGTTATTGAAAGTAGATTGTTATAAAGTGAGAACACTGTCTGTGTTTGGCCTCCCCTATACACAGCCATTTCCTCTTCTCTTTCTTAGTTATGAGTTGAGCTGTACATTGCCCTCACTCCTCACCAGGAACTCAGCAGATGCTGGCACCATACTCTTGGACTTCCAGGAATGTGAACTAATATAACCTCTTTATATGTAAATCACTCAGCCTCGGGTATTTTGCAGTAGTGCCAGAAAATGGACTAAGACATATGTCAACTGCTCAGCACAGGTACTGGTAGAATGGGAATTCCAAAATCTTTCCCCAACCTGACACAGAGGAAAGTTCTGTTACATACCCAGGGCCCAGAATTGCTTAAAACTTCCAATGACAGTTTCAAGGAAAAGCCTATCAATTGGGTGGTGTGGAAATCTCTGTGACCAGCTTTCACAGACCTATTGCCACAGAACAGCTGTGAAGTCAGGAATCAGGTAGGTTTCAGAGCCTGTCATTCTTTAATTGAGGCCAAAGTACTCTGTCCACCTACCTTCAGTGGCAACATCCTCAATGTTGACTTTGTGTTCATGGGCCATGTAACCAAGGATGGAGAAGATGGCGAACCCAGAGATGAAACTGGTGACACAGTTGATGGTGCTGGTCAGCAGGGCATCCCTGAGGGAAAGAAGTGCTGCTGGTTTAAGTCTACCTGATTCTCACAACCCAAACCTGCTTGTGGACCACTGGCCCTCAATGGAAACTGCAGTCTAGACCTAGCCTCAAATGCCAGCTCTCCCTTCCTCTGCCCTGCTACCATATGGACAGGCCCCCCCAATCCTTTGGTTAGAACCTGCTGGTACAGGAAGTAGGTGGATAGTTTATTGATGGAATAGTTAGACACCAGTGACTGGTGTCAAACTCTTACTTGGGAATCAACTCATCAGCCTCATTAAGCAAATTTTCCATGGCTTCCCACAGCCATCCTAGCTCTTCAGCCTAGCACTTAAAAGCTTTTGCTAAGAAGACCTTCCATCTAGGCTTATTTTTCATGATTTGCAATATAATTTCTTTGAATAAACCAAAGCAGCCAACTTGCTGGCCCATAAACACCACCTCTTTGCCTTTCTTCAGGCTGTTTCTAACCACACACACACCAACCATTCCATGTCTGCCAATCTTAATCCTAGTTAGTCTCTGAGCTTTGCCTCAAATATACCTCCCTGCTATGGCTGGTATCCTCCCAAGGAGTTGGCGACCCCATTTCCTTACTTCCTAAAGCCTTCCCTACTGTATGCACTCATTCTACTCTTTCTTGTATCAAAAACGTTGATTCTGCCTTACTCCTAGGATGGGGTGATGAAGGTGGGCCTAAATGGCCCATCTTTGATGCCCTCAGAATACCGGACCTGTCGCAGGCAACACTAAGTGTTTATTAGTCTGAACTGGAACAAGGCTTCTGACTCCCTATTTGTTCTTCAGCCTTACCTTTGACAGAGCCAGGCTTCACCAGCCTGATTATTCTACCTCTGCCTGCTGGAACATCCAATGGACTGTCAGGTGACACCATTTTCTCTGAAAGCCACATTCTGTTCCTCTGTCCCAGGTACAGATTTCCATGATATCCTGACCATAATGGCATCACCTTTCTCAGCTTATCAACTTTGTGTTATGGTTTAGATGTAAAATGTCCCCCACAAAAGGAACATATATGTTTGGAGGGTTTGGAGGTACAACCTGGTCAGAAGACAAAGGTCACTGGTGGCATGATTCAGAAGGATGTATTTTTATCCCCAGGTCCTTCTTTCCCTCTTTGCTTCCTGCCCTAGAGTGAACAGCTCTCCTCCATAATGCCCTTCTACCATGCAATTTCTACCTTAGACCCACCCAACCATGGACTGAACCACCGAAAACTGTAAACCAAACTAAACCTCTTCTCCTTTAAATTGTAGGCGTTGAGTACTTTCTCCCAGTGATGGAAAGCTAACTAACACAACCTGTTAAGGAGGCATCCTGGAGTAAATGGTGCTCATTGGAAGCCCATAGACCATGCCACAGTTCATAAAATGCCTAGGATGGGCCAAAAGAAGAAAATTTGATCAGTGCAAGGATAGTTGGCTTTCAGATCAGAGACCTCTCTTCTATCCTGAAAAGAGTCAGTATCCAGGATTCAGGTTTCCAGAGCTCTGAGAAGAAGCTTACCTATAACAGTTGTTGTCAAATTTGTTATAGCTGGCAAATGCAACCAAGACTCCAAATCCAGCCCCCAAGGAAAAAAATATCTGAGTTGCAGCATCAATCCACACCTGAAACCAGAGACAAAAGCCATTTCTTTCTTCTTCATACATATTTGGACTATCCCAGCACTTGGGAAAGGCTGGAAAGCCCTGGGGACACTGAAAAGAAGGAACATTGTCTGAAGCAGAGATGGGCAGGCATGGAAACTGCCTTTACCCATGAGACAGGCTAGGTTCTCTTTAGAATCTCCTAGCCAGGGGTATTTGTGAATTCCTGGAAGAACTAACTGGATCAATTTAAAATCCTAATGTTCAAAGAAAGTAAACAAACTGAAAGGTCTAAGCTAGAGTGTTGACAATAGCAAAGGGTCTATCCATTTCAGGAGTTTTGGAGAAAGCATTTACAGAAGGGCATAATTATTCATAGTAGGTCTCTACCAGCACACGGATAGTGGTTTCTGTGCAAAGGGGTCTTGGGAAGCAATGAGATTTACGTGTTTCATCCTTTTCCTGAAGAAAGCACATGGCTTAAAGTCTGAAGACCTGAGCTGCTCTCCAGCTTCTCTGTGTCACTGGCTATCCCTGGTCAGTTTCATCTCTCTGATACCTCAGTTTCCTCATTTGTATGGTGGGGCCATAGTTGTGCCACCCCAACTAAGAGCCATAATTGATTTTTGTCATCTCCTCACTTGCAGTATTCCAGGTTTCCTCAGTTTTGCAAACAGCATAATGAAAGGAGTCACTTGATAAAAGAAGATAGATCTGTTCCTTGACACTACACTAAGTTTCATTTCTACACATCTGAACAAGGAGGAGGAACTAAACAACTGTAGAACAAATAGAAGTCTGCTGTTTCACAAGCGTGAATACTGGTTCATGTCTTATCTTTCTGATGGCTTCTAGTGATATAAATTTTCTCTTGGTCACTGGCCTATGACACAGTGATGCATTGGGACTTGAACTACTGGGGCAGCACATTGGGGTGCTTCCCTCCTAATACTGTATGGCTCCTGCCTGCCAGTATCACTGTGGATTCAGATAAAATGTAAAGAATCCCTTGAGAGTTGTGAGAGAAAAAATGCTGAAGCTTCTTCCTGCAGGGACCTGGAAAAGAGGCTGGGAAGAAGCTCAGCCATTATTTGAGGACGTGTTGGTCTCTGCTCCCACTCTCACCACCCCCCACCTTGGGTTCTGCTGTCAAATTCCCCCTCCTTCACTACAATTTGGGCCTGTGGGCAGGATTAATAGCCAAGAGGCTGTGGCAGGACAAAGATGCCCTGCCCATGTCTCCCTAGTGGCTCCCTAGTGGCTGCACTTTACAATGACAGCACAAGATGGTGACAAAGGCCAGCACTGGGGTTTAAGAGGAAAATAAGGCAAGAGTGGCTGGTGTGGGCTAATATGCCATAGGCACAAGACAGGAGTGAGTTCCAAGGATATTGTGTCCCCTTCATGGGGTATGGCTCTCCTTGCAAGGGCCGTTTGTGAAGGCCACCAAACAGAACCACAGAAGCCAGGACCATCAGAAGCAAATAGGCTCAGGGAGACTTTCAGTGCAACTCTGCATTTATCTCATGGAGAAGCTCCTGCTCAGAGAAGAATCTTTTCCAAGACTAACTCCAAGTTTGTAACAAAGCTGAAGACAGACTTTTCCATCATCAACCTCTACTGAAGACCCTCCCACCACCCTGGCCCAAGGCTGGGTGGTCACTGGGCACTGACCGTGGCCTCCTTCAGACGGTAAAAGTCGATGTGCAGGTAGGCGCTGATGCCATTGGAGGCGCCGGGCAGCGTGATGCCGTGGACCAGGAGCACAAACAGCACGAAGTAAGGCAGCGTGGCCGTGATCCATACCACCTGGGGAAGCACAAGCTGTCTGTGAGAGCTTCCCTCTGCAGGAGACCTGGTAGTGGGGATTTTGAGAGGGAACTAGGGTCCCTTCCCAGAGAGACAAAGTGCCTCTTCTGACCCTCTCAGGTTGCTTCAGGTAGAACCAGCACACCCACCTTTTGGCTTTTCCCTTTCCCTGCCAGTCCTGCATCCATCACACCACTGGTGTTGGTTGCTGCATCCATCTTTTTCCCCCTAGTACTGGGGATTGAGCCCAGGACCTTTACACTGAGCTACATCCCTAGCCCTTTTTAATTTTTATACAGTCTTACTAAGTTGCCTAGGTTGTGCTCAAATTTGCAGTTCTCCTGCCTCAAATTCTACGAGTGCTTAGATCTCAGGCATGCACACTATGCATAACTTTTGCTCTCTGTCTGTTTGTCTGCCTGTCTTTCTGTCTCTCTCTCTCTCACACACACACACATATCCTCCTCTTCTTCCTCCTCCTCTTCTCCCTCTTTACCTTTTCTTCACTTAATTATATACATTCACTTAGCATTGCCCAAGAAACAGAAAGCAAAATCTTTGGCCACTGCCTATGTTCGTAAGAAAAGATAGATAGATGAGAGAGAGAGAGAGAGAGAGAATTTTTGGTGATCAGAAACACAGAAGGGAAGAGATTATCCTCAGGCTGAGAAGGGGCACTCCATCCACTGCCATGCCTAGGCTGGGGAGAAAAGAGCAGGAAGATAGGGGCAGGGGAGTCTGTGCAGACCTTTAACTCTTTCTTCACACTATGGCTACCTATTGATAAGAACGTAAGGAGCATCTGGGCGCAGTGGTGCACACCTGTAATCCCTGCTACGCAGGGGGCTGAGGAAGGGTCCCCAGCATCACAAAAGAGAGAGGAGGGAGATAAAGAAGAAGAAGGAAGAGGCGGACAAGGAGAAAAGAAAGAGGAAGAAAGGGATGAGCGAGAAGCTGGAAGAGCAGGAGGAAGAGGGGAGGAGAAGGGGAGCAGAAAGGGTGAGGATAAACCTCAGTTTTTAGTCTTTAAAGCTTCTGATTTAATTTGTGTAAGATGAAACCTTAACATCAGTATTTTCAAAAGCTCCTCAATGAACGTCAACATATCACCAAAGTTAAGAACTTTGTTATAGGCAGGTGCAGCCATGAGCAGCCCTGCAGAATAAAGAACTGCACCCCAAACAGAACACGTGACCAGGGCCGGAGAAGTCAAACCCAAGGAAGACTCAGATGAAGCATATCTTAAGGATAGGATGTCTCTTCCCCACAGTACTCTGGTACTGTGCAGTCCCAAATATCTGCACACATACCCCAGAGGAGAAAACAGAAATCTTGAAATATGACTGAGAGTAAATAAAGCTCTTTGTCAGCCAAGAAAGACACGGGCTCAACATAAAACCTGCGATGTAGGAAATAGTCATGTTTTCAGACCTATCTCTAAAGATTGGGATTTATCTTGTTTCCTTGTTTATCCTTGAGCCCCTTAGAAGAAAACTCCTACATTTTTTCAACATAGATAGGCCCTTTAAATTTTTTATTAGATAAATAATCGGACAGTTGCACAGCTGATTATTAGAAAGATGAATGGGTGGTGACTTGCACAGTCATGGTTAGGTGGTAGCTGGTTGAAGTAGATAGATAGTTAGATGGTGGAATGGAGGGGTGGACATACGGGTGAAATGGTGAATGATAAATCACAAGGGTAGTGGACCACTAAAGTAGTCAAAGAATGAATGAGTGCACAGACAAGGGGATGTAGAAGAAATGAGTCAAAAAGGTAGTAGACACATCAGAGGTGGTCACATCTGCACTCGGGGAATCAAAAAAGACTCCACTTTCCATGCCATCCCATTGTTCCTCTATCGCTCCTTTGTTCTGTGAAGTTCTTTGTGGACTCGGGCTTTTGACTTCTGTCTTTTCAGAAGAGAAAGAACAGAGGAGACAAACCGCCAATGACAGATGAAAAGTGAACCATGTCCTGGAAAATGGAGCTGTTGCAGTTGGGTGAGCTCAAGTCGATCTTAGATTCAATTCACATGGTCTAAGTCCTTGGCGATTCAATGTCCCAACTGAGACACGGGGTCTAAGTCCTTGGTGGTGGACACAAAGAAGAGCTTTTACATAGCCTTGTGATGGGTTCTAACTAAGTGTGGTCCCCTACAACTCATGTCAACCGGTG
Source organism: Dinomys branickii (assembly GCA_004027595.1). NCBI lineage: Eukaryota > Metazoa > Chordata > Mammalia > Rodentia > Dinomyidae > Dinomys > Dinomys branickii. The sequence goes on along the minus strand of PVLD010012124.1, from coordinate 6,608 downwards.
CACTCCAGCTGCACTGCTCAGCCCAGCTGGCTGGGTGTGACAACACTCCTCCCATCAAAAAACAACACTCCAAGTGTGTTTTCCCTTCAGAGAATCTCCCATGGGGCCTGAAGGTGGCCCTGTCTAGGCCATGTGTGAGATTCTAATGTGGATTCACTTTCCCAAAGGAACACATCAGGAAATGACTGAGCTATGACTACAGCCAAGCATCAAGAAGGGGGAGCTTTTTTGACTGTGCGTATGCGTTTAGTGCTAAACTATTCAAGTCTTGTTGAAGGTTCTCAGTATTGAAGGCAGATGTGAGCTCAGCTGCCTAAGACCTTGTGTCACATGTGTGGCTCCTAGACCCTTCGGGAACAGCTCACTTGTGCTCATGCATGCTCTGTATACACACTGGGTGCACAGGGGCATTTGTGTCCTATTGGGCTCCATCCCAGGCCTCTGTGCTGTCAGACGTTCATGTGGCAACATAACTATGGCCATGAGAACCCGACTCGATCCAGCTTTAAGCTTTACATAAAAAGACAACAAATCAGGCCAGCAGGGCACTCCTATAATTCCAGACATCTGAAAGACTGAAGCAGGGAGACTGCAGTTTGAAGGCCAGCACTGGCTGGAAATGTAGCTCTATGGTAGAGCCCATACAGAGCTTGAGTAAAACCCCTGGGCTCAATCCCCAGTGATGGAAAGAGATGGAAATGGAGGTCGAGGTAGAGGTAGAGGTAGAGGCAGAGGTAGAGGTAAAGGTAGAAAGAGAGATAGAGGTGAGAGACTCAGAGCCAATCTCTATTGACAGAGTAATGGGAAGACTTGACTAAAATAACGATTCAAATACGAAAGTGATAAAACGACTTAACGATTAAATAGAAATCAGGTTTCCTTTGAATCAGTCTGACTTTCCTTTTCCTCAGTTCTGCCAACTCTGCCAGAATTCAGAAGCCCAGGTCAGTCTGTTCCCATTCCCCTAATAGTCTAAAGGCTAGCTGTGAAGCGGGCAGAGTTGGGATCCCAGCCTGCTTTGTTGTCTTCATTGATCTCCAGGCCGAGGGAAGCCTGAGGCTTCTCAAAGTTCGCTCCAGTATATACAGAGTGGGTGAGGACTCCAGTGATTGGGAGGGCTCCGTACTGCAAACGTTGTGCTGCTTCAGACCTTTCTCTCCTCTGAGGTGCTCAACAGGCCAGCATGATTGTCAGTGTGATTTGGAGTAACCCCTTTCCCTGGCTCACACTGTACCCCAGCACACACCATCTCAGGGCCCAGCACATCTGCTTCATCCTGAGCCCAGTCTTCTCTTGCCAAAATGGGAAGTGCATACATTCACAAGTCATTTCAGGCTGGCTCTGGGGCTATGGAAGTCTGCTAAAGAAAGCTTGATGTCCTGTTCCAGATGCATTCTGGGAAGAAATGAGCAACACTCTTGGCTTTCTCACAAGCTGGTTTATGAAAACAATTACAAAGAGGACATAGGAATGTCCTCAGTGAAGCTTCTCATTCTAGAAATACCCTCCTCATGGATTGCCTAGGGCCTCTTCCTGACCAGCTGCCAGAACACTGGGGGACTTACGCAAAATGTGGCCTGTGGCTTCAGTTGGCTCATGAAAAGGCACTCATGTTATTCACTCCTTGTGTTTCCACATGGGGGACTTCCCTAGTATAACATTATGCTCCTGACTTTCATGACACTGCCCTGGGCCTCCCTGTAGCACTACTCAGCCAGCAGACTACTTATACTCCACTCAGGGAGTGCAAAACTAGGTGGGGTGGGAGTTAGCCCTTTGCCAAAGGCTGTGGGGAGCTTAACCTTGGGCTGCAGTGTTAGGGTAGATGAGAGCTCCACATTCCGGCCATTAGGCTATATATCTGCAGTTCACACAGGTGGGCTCTGACTCACCTTGGCCTTCTCCAGAGGCCAAGAGAGGCACAGAGGGTGTAGGAAAATGCTAGTCTAGAACTTCCACATCTCTGCAGCTTTGCTCACTCAGCTCCATCCACTGAGAACTTCTTCTTTACTCCTTAAGCCATGTCTGTCCTCACAGATCCAGCACAAATGTTACCTTTTTCCAATTTTTGCAAACTGTCCCAGTTGAAAGAGCTTAATCCACGAACACAGCATCTCGCACTTTTTGACCATGACCCACATTAAGGAATACTTTCTATTTCATGTGAAACTGCACATAAGCCCATAGATGGCCATAACAAACATAATTCCACAAGATATCTCTCACATTAATGTGGGTGACATATTCTTATTAGCTAGCCTGTTTCATTTTCTAAAACAGTGACAAATTGCTAAATGGACTCAGTGACAGTTTAAAAGCCCACAGCTTGTATTTCTATTAAGGTATAACCTTGTCACCTAATGTGAAATAATTTCCAAGGTAAAGTTAAGTTTAAAATTTAAAAAATAAGATATATAGTAGCATATATATAGAGTTTGTGACTATTAATCTTGATTTAAAAGGGGACACACATATGTCTCTGAATAGAGAACCAAGACATTGGCTGATCCACAACTCCTGTAATACATACTGACTATAAGCAATGAATAAAGCATCTGCCTTACTTATTCATGTTTCACTTGTATTGACATACAACCGGTGTCCATAAATGTCTAAAAGTTAAATTGAATTCCAAAGAACACTTGGGGTAGTTCCCTCAAATTTATTTATTCACCCTTCTTCAGTCTTTCAACAAATATTTACCACAGGGTGACTATGTGCCAGCTGTGGGATAGCAGTGATCCAGAACTACTCCAGGCCCCAACCTTTATTTTGTTTGAATACTTTCTTAGGGCTGACACTGTATACCCAACATGCTGTTATGAAATTCCACCTCCAGTTCTTGGCTGATTGCATTCTCGCTGGCTGCTGGTCTCTTGTTTTAATTTTTGTTCTCAAAATTGTGACAAAAAAGGCAAAACAACAACTATAAAAACACACTACAGTATCAGAGAAAACCCTGACACACATCCTTCCTTTTTAAAACCAGTTACTAGAGATGTCCTGGTAAACTCATGCCTCTGGGTATTCCCCTCCTTTGTGAACTCTAGGCTTTACCAAACATGTTTTGGTCACTGGGACAATAATAAAAATGACACAAGCAGAAATTAGAAAAGCTACTACAACTCCCATCGGGAGTTGCCTACATGGAACATGCTGTGGGAATGCAAATGCTGGGCTGCAAGGTGCCCAAGCAACCTCAAAAGGCTTCACAGAGACAATGCAAGGTACTCGACTGGCAGTTCCAACTTTGCTCCTGGCCAGTACCAGCCCCCAGCAATACATGTAAACAGTTTAGGACCAAAGACCCAAGTTAAGACCCAAGATTTAGTCCAAGCAATACCACACAGAGCAGAAGGACCTCCCATTTGTCCCTAGACAACTCCTGGAATCATCAGAGACAATAAAATGGTCATTGTTTAAGCTGCTACATTTTGGTGTCTCTTGTTACACAGCAGTAGCTAATCAAAACACTGGAAAGCACAAGTCCCAGCTATATCTTCAAGTTGTAGGCCCCACAAGGGCCCAGTTGGTAATTGTTCCCTTGATGTTCCTTAGCCTAAGAATCAACACAGGCTATTCTTTCTTTAATGTACCCAAGCCTGAGAGGTTTACGGTTAGAGGGCAGTGCCACCCAAGTCCTTTCTACTGGTGCTCACAGGTCATCTGACCTTCTATTCTTTTCTCCAAACCATCTAGACCCTTGATGATGCCCAGGACAGTGTGAAAGGAAACACAAGAATGAACCTAGACATCTTCCAGGGCATTTTCTTATGCTCAAAAATTCAAAGGAGGGCAATTTATTGATTTGATAGTACTGTAAATGGCCATATTTCAGAACAAGCTGCAATATTTGTATGAAGTTTTAGGCCAGAATTCAAACTACAACAAAGACATGTTAACAGTAGCTTACAGCTTTGGCTCAAGGCCTTGGTGGAGCCCCAATCCCTGACCTCAGCTTTTCCCCAGCTTTAGAAAGAAACAGTAAGTCCTGACTTCCTTGCATCTGGTCCTGCTGTCAGGGAGACTTAGCCTTAGGAAAAGGAGGTGTTTTCCATATCAGAGGCAGATCTCAGGCTGACCCAGACTTGGCACTCCTAATTCCAACTTGGCTTTTCAACAATGGAATGGTTATAGCTAGAAAAAAAATTTTTGTCAAGATCAACCTCCCCCAACATAGAGAAACTAGGAGGCATTACCTTCCCCGATGTCTTTACTCCTTTCCAGAGGCTGAAGTACAGGATGATGACGACGACCATCAGACAGAGTAGCAGCTGCCACTGGGGCAGGCCAATGTCATGAATCCCGCCGCTCTCGTGCAGATGCAGGACGCCACGCCTACCCGGAGGAGAGGGGCGGGGCCAGGGAAGACGGCGTCAGAGTCGGTGTTATGCTTTCGATCCAGAATGCCCAGCAAAACTTTCATGTGCTGAGTTTTTGAAAGGTGATGGGGTCATGGGCGTGTTACTCTCATGACCCAGTCTGAAGAAGAGGACTGCTGGGGGCCTGACTTAAAAAGGTATGTCTCCCCGTCTCTGTCTCTGTCTCTGTCTCTCTCCCTCTCCCTATATCCTCCCTCTGCTCTGTTTCCTGGTCACCATGATGGAAGCATCTTTCCTCTACTCAGGCCCTTTCATTGTATAGTTTCTGCCTTGGAGCCCTCCAGCCAGAGACAGTCACTGTAAGTCAAAATTAACTTCATCTCCTTTAAGTGGTGGGTGTTGATATTGTGTCTCAGGAACAAAACTACATGACTAAGATGGAAATCAAAGCCCAAAGAGCAGAGATGAGACAGAAGTTTAATTCTGTCCCTTTAAAGTGCTACAATCAACTAAGAGGTGAGACGTCAGAAAATGTGTCCCCTGGGATGGGGAGTGGGGTTTACAGCCTGGAAGGGACTCAAAGATTTCTAGTACTCTTGTCATGTTCTTACTCCCACTTTGGGTGTTGATCACATGACTGGGTTCAGTTTGTGACATTTTTCTCTGTAATATGTCATCCTTCACTAAAATACTGTGTTTTTAAATCAAAGTACCAAGCAAATAACAAACATTCTGGAAGTTTGAAAATATTAAGGTCCTTTATACAGTCTACAAAGAAGGAATCATAAACAAAATTGCAAACAAAACGATCATTTGCTAATTAGAATCTAATCATTAAATTCTGTTAAGATCAAGGTCAAATAAGACCAATTACTGAAACAAGTCCTAGGGAAGGTAGGTGCCTTCCCACTGACAACTGCATATCCTGGCAGACAAAGCAGGAAGAATAAGGACATCTTGCTTTGTGTGGTGTTTATTCTGCACTGAAATCATGGTATCATCTCTGAGGGTTGCCCATCAACCGGCCCTCAGACAGCCTCAGAATTGCAGCACAAGGTCCCTGCCTCAGTGGGCTTTTATTCTTTGAACCCTAGAGGTAACATTAAATATACTTAAAAATAAAATGGGGCAAGTTTAGGGAGTGGCCAGGGATCTGCAGGAGGTCTTCAGAATGTATCTCTACCCCATCCTCCTCTGAGTTTTACATCCTGGTGCTGTAATTTGCTGACAGCTGCCAGACAACACCTTTAGAGACTTAGCTCCAATGTCACGTCCTTTTAGGGGGCTCCCTGATCACCCCTGATACAAATCTTTCATCTTTTCAGTTCCTGGGCTCCTGGCTCATTTGCTAGAAGAGGCTGCCACTGTGGTATCAGCCAAGGTTGGTCGTATGCATGGAAGATGGCTCCAAGGTGCCCCCACGGACAGCAAAATCTGTGGATGTTCAAGTTCCCTTCATAGAATAGCACTGTATTTGACACGTTTTCTTGGTACTTTAAATCATCTCTAGGTTACTTATGATGCCTAATACAAAGGGGAAGCTGTGGAAATTGTTGTTATATTGTATCATTTAAAGGAAACTGAAATAACTGTCTGTACATGTTCAGTACTAAGGTGGTTTGCTTTCAAATATTTGCAATGGCTGTGGCTGAATCCTGGAATACTCCCAGATATGAAAGTGGACTATGCAACACTCTTCTCAGATACAGAGGTAAATTAGTTGCTCCCAGGTCCCCAGAGTTCAGCCCAGGAATGGCAGCTATGCCTGCTAGCTTACAGCAGATTGTTGGGTTAGGAAAAGTTAAATGCTCCCCACTTTTCTTGCAAGCCCTAACAATCCATCTTCTATAAAGAATGAGATCCTAGGACCACCCTGAGGAGAATTTAGAAGGAAAGAAGGTCCACTTCTTGCACACTCTCACCTCTTCTCTTAGCACCTCCTCCCCAGACTCATGGTAAACTCCCAACAATTTGTTTGGTTGTTTCCTATTGCCCAGGCCAACCACACACCTCCCCATATAGGAGCTTAGCTTTCCTGTGTCTTATGTTATGGGTGTTTTCTCTCAGCCCAGGGTTTGTTCAGAAAGAGGCTGAGTGATAAATCCACACAAAAGGGCTAGAGGCAAACAGTGGCTTAATGTATTGCCCTTCCCTGAAGTGATGTCTTAATCCAAAAAAGGGCTCATTGATGGCAAAAACGTTACTCACTGTGATGGGTAAATTAGTCTCTCTCTCTCTCTCTCTCTCTCTCTCTCTCTCTCTCTCTCTCTCTCTCTCTCTCTCTCT
>PVLD010012123.1:0-61876 GCA_004027595.1 Dinomys branickii | reverse complement strand
CATTCTAGCCCATAGAGCATATCTACCTAAATGCAAAAGAATTCAAATTATCCCATGCATATTATCGGACCACAATGCAATAAAATTGGAAATTAATGACAAAGAGAACTCCAAAAACCACATAAACACGTGGAAATTAGACAACAACCTCCTGAATAACCAATGGGTCACACAAGAAGTTAAAGAAGAAATTAAAAATCACCTACAAATAACTGAAAACGCAAGTACAACCTACTGGAATCTGTGGGATGCAACGAAAGCAGTCCTCAGAGGGCAATTTATAGCAATGAAATCATATACAAAGAAAATAGAAAGAGAACAAATAAATAACCTAATGCTACACCTCAAACTCTTAGAAAAAGAGCAACAAGCTAAACCAAGAGCCCAAAGAAGGGAGGAGATTATAAAACTCAGGGCAGAAATTAATGCAATAGAGATGAAGAAAACTCTACAAAAAATTAGTGAATGAAAGAGTTGGTTCTTCGAAAGAATAAATACAATTGATAAACCCCTAGCCAACCTTATCAAAAAAAGAAGGTAAAGATGTTAAATTCATGCAATAAGGAATGAAAAGGATGAAGTCACTACAGATCCAAAGGAAATACAAAAAGATCATTAATACCTACTTTGAAAATCTGTATTCCCATAGGATAGAAAATACAGAAGAAATGGACAGATTCCTAGAAAGGTACAAATTGCCAAAATTGAATCAGAAAGACGTAAAAATCCTGAACAACCCAATATCAATTAATGAGATTGAAAATGTCATTAAAAACTTACCAACAAAGAAAAGCCCAGGCCCTGATGGATTCACAGCAGAATTCTATAAAACATTTAGGGAAGATCTAATGCCAACACTCCTCAAACTCTTCAATGAAATTGAAAAGGAAGCAACTCTCCCCAACACATTTCTGGAGGCAAGTATTATACTGATACCAAAACCAGAGAGAGACCCAACCAAGAAAGAGAGCTACAGGCCAATCTATCTAATGAACATGGATGCAAAGATACTCAACAAAATACTGGCAAATAGATTACAGCGAATCATAAGGAAAATTATACACCACAACCAGGTAGGATTCATTCCAGTAATGCAGGGATGGTTCAATATTCGCAAATCAATTAATGTAATACACTATATTAATACAGTCAAAGACAAAAACCACATGATCATCTCAATAGATGCAGAGAAGGGTTTTGATAATGTCCAACATACATTCATGTTAAAAACCTTAGAAAAAATAGGAATAGATGGCCTATACCTCAATCTGATCAAAGCCATCTACAACAAACCAACAGCCAACATCATACTAAATGGACATAAACTGAAAACTTTCACTTTAAAGTCAGGAACAAGACAAGGATGCCCATTGTCACCACTCCTATTCAACATAGTTCTGGAAGCACTAGCCAGAGCAATCAGACAAGAGAGAGAAATAAAAGGAATAAGAATAGGAAAAGAAGAAGTCAAACTATCACTATTTGCAGATGACATGATACTATATATGGAGGACCCCAAAACTCCCGAAGAAATCTCCTGGAATTAACTGACAAATTCAGCAGCATAACCGGATACAAAGTCAACACCCAAAAATCAATAGCATTCCTATACATGAACAACAAACAGACTGAGAGAGAAATTGAGGAAATCATACCCTTTACAATAGCAACCAAGAAATTGAAATACTTAGGAATCAATCTAACAAAGAATGTGAAAGATTTATTGAGTGAAAACTACAATACTCTGAAAAAGGAGATTGAAGAGGATTTCAATAAATGGAAAAACATACCCTGCTCATGGTTAGGAAGAACTAACATTGGAAAAATGGCCATACTACCAAAACTGTTGTACAGATTCAATGCAATTCCCATTGAACTACTGTTAGCATACCTCACAGATCTAGAGAAAATATGCCTCAAATTCATCTGGAACCAGAAGAGACCCAGAATAGTAAAAGCAATCCTGGGCAATAAGGACAAGTCAGGTGGAATCAAAATCCCTGACCTGAAATTATACTACAAAGCTACTGTAATAAAATCAACCTGGTACTGGCTAAATAACAGACCTGAGGATCAATGGAACAGACTGGAAGATGCAACCATAACAAAAAACCCACTCAGCTACCTAATATTTGACAAAGGGGTCAACCAAACCCACTGGAAAAAAGAAGGCCTGTTTAATAAATGGTGCTGGAAAAACTGGCTTGCCTCTTGCCGAAAACTGAAAATAGACCCCAGTCTATCACCATGCACCAAACTCAGGTTAAAATGGATCATAGAACTCAACATTAAAACAGAAACTCTTAATCTATCGGAAGAGAAAGTAGGTAAAAATCTTGAAGACATAGGAGTAGGCAGAGAGTTCATGAACAAAAATGAAACTGCAAGGGAAACACTTCAAAGAATCAATAATTGGGACCTCATCCTACTGAAAGGTTTTTGTACATCTAAAGAAATCACCAGCAAAGTAAAAAGAAAACCCACAAGTTGGGAAAAAATCCTAGCTGGCTGTCCCTCAGACAAAGGACTGCTATCTAGAACATACAAAGAATTAAAAAACATGTACCTGTCCAAATTCAAAGACCCAATCCAGAAATGGGCATCTGAGATGAATACACAATTCCCAGACAAAGAAATACAAATGGCAAATAAATACATGAGAAAATGTTCCACATCCTTAGTCATTCGAGAAATGCAAATAAAAACAACATCGAGATTTCATCTCACCCCAGTAAGACTGGCCAGTGTGAAAAAGTCATCCAATAACAAATGCTGGCGAGGCTGTGGAGAAATAGGGACTCTATTACACTGCTGGTGGGAATGCAGACTGGTGCAACCACTGTGGAGAGCCGTTTGGAGATTTCTCAACAAACTAGGTCTAGAGGTTCCATTCAAACCAGCTATTCCCCTTCTGGGTATTTTCCCAGAAGATCTGAAAACATCGTATCACTCTGATATATGTGCACCCATGTGTATAGCAGCGCAATTTGTAATAGCTAAAATGTGGAAGCAACCCAAGTGTCCATCCACAGAAGACTGGATTAAAAAATTGTGGCATTTTTATACAATGGAATATTATTCAGCTATAAAGAAAGACAGTTTTGGGGACTTTGTAGGCAAATGGTCAAAACTGGAGTCCATACTCATAAGTGAAATAAGTCAGCGATACATGTGCAGGCAACGTATTATATCACTGGTGTAAGAACCTGAGGGTGGAAATATAAGCTAAGAGACATGATTGAAATCTGTTTAAAAAACAAAGAACAGATGGGACGAGGAAAAGGAGAAAAGAAAGAGGCAAATGTTTACGTATGTATATATGTATATACATATGTGCAGGAGGGCTAACATGGTTCTACTATTGTATTATATCACTTAATGCTAAGGAATAATTGATGACGGGTTATTTGATCAATCTTGTATGTCTGTATGTGTTATCCTGAGCACACACTTCGAAGATATCAATATGCAAAGCAGCAACTATTGTTGTTTTTTATTTTTTTATTTCATTTTTATTTTTATTTTTTTATTTTTTGTCTTTTGCTTTCTGTTTTTTGTGTTTTTCTGTTGTTGAGATGATTAATTGTTTGACCAATTTCGCATGTCTGTATCTGTGTTCATGTATATACACTTCGAAGATATCAATAGGTAAAGTAACAACCATTGTTAAGTCCATGTCACCTTGTCTGTAAATCAGTTGTGATTGTACTTTTTCTTATTCTAATTTGTGTTTGTTAATATGTTTTTGTGCTTTTATTTTTTAAAATAAAATAAAAGTTGTCAACTCTTTAATCATTGGGGAAATGAAAGATAAAACCCCAATGAGAAGCTTCTCCAGAGCTATCTGTAGTTCTGAAGCGAAAATGGAGAAACAACCCAAGTGTTGAGGGTGGAAACTTATTCTCACACACTACTCAATGGAGTTTAAATTAGTACAAATATTTACACAGAAGAGAAAAATTCCAAGTGCCTGAGAACAATAGAATGGATAAAATAAGATATGAGTGTCTTAGTTTGAGATGCTATAACAAAATATCAGAAATCAGGTGGCTTAAACAACAAATGTTCATTTCTTATAGTTCTGCACATTGGGAACTCCAAGATCAAAGTGTGACATATATGGCTTCTCCTGAGGGTAAATTTGTTAATTTGCAGGTGGTTTTTTGTTTTGTTTTGTTTTGGTTTTTTGCTGTGTCTTTCTGTGGTACAGAGCAGAGAGAAATATATGCCATCTTGTGTCTTTTCTTTTTTTTTTTTTTTTTTTTCGGTACTGGGTATCGAACTCAGGACCCTGCGCTTGCTAGGCAAGCGCTTATTCCACTGAGCTATATCCCCAGCAATCTTGTGTCTTTTCTTAGAAGGGCACTAATCCCTTTCATGAGTGCCCCACCTTCATAATTTAAGTGCCCGTCCCCAAACCTACCACAATGGGATTAGGTTTCAGCACATGAACTATAAGGGGATGCCAAATAATCCATTTGTAGCAGTGATACAGTCATGCAATGGAGAGGTATGTGCAAAGAGAATTGACAAACTTCTGTATTAAATAATATAACTGAATCTCAAAAATATTCCCCTTCCTAAAAGGTGTTAGACATTAGAAGAATATACACTGTATTATTTCATTGATTTGTAATGATGAAATAGAAAAACAGGTAATAAAAACCTACACTACTAGCAATCAGGATAATGGTTACAATGGAGGACATGTTAAGGACTAAAGTAGGGGACACTTGAGGTCTAGCTTCACAGCCAGGACCTGGAATAGAAGTTGAGTAAGTTCTAGGACTCTAGTGTCAGGTTATTATCAACACAAAGTGTCTTCTTAATTGATACATAACAGATCCCAGCACAAACATAGTCACACAGGCTGCATTAGGGAGGTAGGAGCAGGGACTATCTATTCAGAAAAGCGTCTTACCCCTGTGAAGAGATATAAGCCATCAGAACAAAAACCAGAAACAAAAATACTCCAGGTATAAGAAAAAACTGGAGTCATAGAGAAGCATTCAGGCTAATACACTCTGAAAGACATCTTCAGTCAGAACGGGAAAGGGAGATGAACATAGCAATGGCGGGGTTATTTAGAAAATACTAATGATGGTAAATACCTATTGTGTGCAGTACCATTGTACACACTTGACATATATTCAGCTATCATAACAACTGCGTAAGAGTGGCATTTTACAATCCTATTTTAGAAATGAGGGATGCAGAATTTGAAGATTTGCCCAAGGCCACACAGCTACCAAATTCTGGACACCAGCATACAAACATGAATAAAAGAGACTCTGCCTCACCTACTGCTAGAATAATTGGGCAGATCCATAAGATAAAAGTAAATGGCCATCTACTGTTCAGAGATGTGAACAGCTTGGGGGAAGATCGAGAAGTTGTCAACAATAGAATTTGAGTTCAGCACTGAAAAATATGCAGAATGTAGATGACATGAAATGATGGGGAAGGGCATTTCCAGAGTATTTATCATACAAGCAAAGACATGGAAGTATGTATGTATGAAACACACCATGAAAAGAGGTCAGTATTATGTTGAAGATAGGAACCACGATGCAGATTTGCAAAAGGAGAAGAAAGGTAGCCAATGTTTCCCCTGCAACAAGAACACAGCTATTTCCATTTAAAAAACTAACCTGTGGAGCCTAACCCTCACCAGGTCTCACAGAGCATGTATGGGGATTTAGTTGTTCTTTTACACCTCTAACAAAATGCCATTTTTGGTAAAAGAGCAGAACTGAGAATTTACTCAGAAACTCACTTTAAGGTACCTTTTTAGTAAGATTCAGGTGTTATTCTTGTAATAGAACACTGTTGCCAAGGCGATAGGGACTTAATGAAACAAATATAACCACAATAAACATGTTCTGAGAAGACACCAACTGCATTTTCCCTCTGTAAAAGGAACTCAGGACACTGAAACAGCTAAACAGTCTCTTTAAAGTAAGCGGGAACTCTCCCACCACAGCATGGGGAGCATGAGATCTTCAGATCAAAGGGGTGCTTATCTTGAGAGCACTGTTTACAATTCCATGTGCAGTCCTTGCTGGCAATATTTCCTGCCCTGCTTACTATAAAGTTCTTTTTGTTTTAATGTAGCAGAAATTTAAAACAATTGACTTTCTAAAAACAGAAAAAGCAATCTGCTCTAGCAGAGGATAATACAATATCATGCTCTGCCATATGTTCTCCTTCCATGAATTTACTCCAGAGATTTGCTTAGTCCCTAAGGAAAATCTCTATGGAAGACTTGGAAGGGATGGTATTTTATACCGGGAAAGAAGATAAAAACTTTATATTCACCCCTTACAAGTGATATATTTTTCTAAAGAATTTTCCATAATCCCTTTCCCTTTTTTGAAAGGAAGATATATAATCTGGTACTTAATCTTTTGTATAATCCAGTTCATGGTGCAATACATAACAGTAATACTGCTTTACATTTGCCTGGTGCTTTAGACCTTACCAAACTTATACTGCCTCATGTAACATTTATAAAAATCCTCTATTGTTTTGCTATAAATACTATTTCATAGATGATGTAGATGAGGCTCAGAGAAGTTAAGTAATTTACCCACCCCACAAACACAGCCACATGCCAGTACCAAGCCTTAAGCCTACTTGGATAAGTGACTTCAAGTCCAATGTACTGTCCTCTAAACTCAAGACTGTCTTCTATTAAACAATGTTCAGTAAAACCAAGTGAGGAAAACCTGTATTTTTGTGATATTGAGTTTGTATAGCCTAGTCATGTAACTCTGCATTGTTTTTCAGCAGGGAAAGGGGTATAATAATAATTATATGCTAATAAACTTCAAGTGTATTCCCATCTACTCCACTACACACCCATGCAGATGATATGAAAACTATACTATGTGGTTTTAGATTATACTATATGATTTATTCAATATGATATATACATTTTAAAAATGATTATCTGGTTAAAATATAGCATAATATAATGAAAAATAAGAGTTTGTTAATCATATGACCCAATCCTGGTTTAACTCTGATTCTAAAGCTTACTTAATAGGTAACTTAGGACAAGCCACTCTGAATTTGTTTCCTTGTTTCACAAATAATATGTGTTTACCAAGCTTGTGTGAGAATTAAATTATATAGCATGATAATATATAATGCACTTAAAACAATTCTTGAGGTGCTGCTAAATAAATGACAGCCATTTTACTTATCTCATTTTTCTGTTGTTAGTATTACAGTTATTATTTAAATGATTTCTTTTTTATTGCTAGCAAATGAAAACAACTTAGACTGCTGGACAGTGAAGGCAAAGCAGACAAAGACTAAAATCTGAGTACATGAAGGTGAAAACAATTGAAGAATTACGAGTTAATATTTTCGCCTCTTATTCTATACTGTTATAGTGTTATTTTGGGCAGAACATAGTAATAATCTTGGATCATTATGAAACCATATTGCTAAATAATTCAGGGGTTTATATGGGCATTCTCAGACTTTATCATCAAAATGAGAAGATCTTATCTATAAATATGAGAAATTTAAAGTTTGAAAAAAAATAAAAATAAAATAAAGTTTGAAAGTAAAGCCTTAATCAGATGAGCTTGAAGTATTTCTTTTTCATGGAGTTTCCAAATGTGATGGAACCTGAATGTCCATCATTACATTAATTTTTTTTTTCTGGTAGAGGCTTTTACTGATGTTTTCAGTACGTTTTCACCATAAATGCATTTTAAATAAAAAATGAAGTATAAATTATTTTTTCTTGCTTATTTTATCTTACAGGCATTTATTATTTAGCAGTTATTGCATGGTCAGATGAGTGGTGATTAAATTGCATTTTTGTTCTTAATTTTCTGAAAAAGATCTTACAAAGGTAGTCTTTTTTCTCTGTTTCATGATTTACTGTCTCTTATCTGTTCACTGTAGCTAACATTTAATAACCCGGTGTTATTGACTATTGTTGTTCTGATAATGCTAATATTGCTGCTGAGTATATTGCTACTATTTTGTATTATGTGCTATGCATCAGTATCTTTTTAACTACTAATTTAATATTATAAGGTATCCTCAACAATTAATATTAGGTTTTTTGTTTTCTTTTGTTTTTACTTTTATTAGTACATATTTCCAATGCATAATGATTACATTCACTCTAGGGAATTGGCATAACATAACACATTTCAATACTTTCCCCCCTCCCCTCTACTTCCTTTCATTTCTCTAACATCAGATTCCTTTATCTGATAAGACCTTATAAAATGTACTACATATCATGTATGTAGATTAAAAATCAAACTAATAGGCCAAAGAACATACAAAACATGTAAGACAATTGTACTATGTCAAGGTACACTTTTAGAAATATTGTCCATGCTGGGTTATGGTAACTTTTCTCTCCCTCTCTCTTTTTTCCTGTTACCTTCCTTTTCATGTTCATATATAAATTATTATATGTAAGAGAAAGCTGATATTTAAGCTTCTCTATCTGAGTTATTTCACTTAACATTATGGTTTCAAGGTACATCCATTTCCCTACAAATGACTCAAATTTATTCCTTTTATGGAAAGGTAGTACAACCTTGGTATGTGTATACATACCACATTTCCTTTTTCAGTTCATCTGTTGATGGACATACAGGCTGTTTCCAAGATTTAGTCACTACCCTGGATAAACAAGGGTGTGCATACATCACTGTGGTATGATGTCTTTAATGCTTCTGGCAGATACCTAAAGTGTCAAATGGAATTTTTATGTTTAGTTTATTGAGGAATCTCTATGCTGATTTCTATATTGGTTGTATCAGTTTATAATCCCATCAACAATAAAAAAAGGACTTCTTTCTTCCCACAGCCTTGCCAGTATTTGTTACTGGTTGATTTCTTGATGGTAGCCATTTTTTCTGGAGTTAGATGGAATATCGGTGCGGTTCTAGTTTGCATTTTTTTGAATGACCACTGATGTTGAACATTTTTTATTTCTTGTTGATTGCATTTCTGCATCTGTGAAGTCTCTATTCATTTCACATGCCAGTTGGGTTTTAGTTGAGTTTTTTTATGGGAGGGGTGATTTTTTAAAATTTCATATATATCAGTCCTTTAAGGATTAGCTGGCAAAAGTTTTTCCTACTCTGTAGGTTTTCTCTTATCTCCACTTTGTTCATTGTTTTCTTCAATGTGAAGAAGCTTTTCAATTTGATGTGATCAACTTGTTGATTCTTGGTATTATTTCTTGTGCAATTGGAGTTTTGTTCAAAAAGTCCTTAACTACACCTATATTTTGCAGAATTTTACCCATTTTGTCTTCTAGCAGACTAGGTGTTTCTGTTCTGATATCTAGATCCTCCATCCATTTTGATTTTAGTTTAGTATGTGGTGAGAGATACAAACCTAAATTCAACCTTTGGTATGCAGATAGCCAGTTTTCCCAGCACCATTTGTTAGAGACTATTTTTCTTCCTGCCAAGATAACAGGGCTGACTATGCCTGGTGTTATTTCTGTATGTTTTGTTCCATTGACCCACAAGTCTTTTCTTTTTTCTTTTCTTTCCTTTCCTTTCCTTTCCTTTTCTTTACTTTCTTTTCTTTCTCCTCTCCTCTCCTATCCTATCCTATCCTATCCTATCCTATCCTATCCTATCCTATCCTATCCTATCCTATCCTCTCTTCTCTGTTGCCAATATCATGGTGCTTTTATCTTTTCAGTGTAACTTGACATCTAGGGTTGTGAGGCCTCTCACCTGCCCTGTTGTGCAGAAATGCTTTTGCTACTCTAGGTCTCTTCTGGTTCCATATGAATTTTAGAATTGCTTTCTCCAATTCTGTAAGGAATATCCGTGGCATTTTGACTGGGATTGCATGAGATCTATATCAATTTTTGAAGTATGACCATTCTGACTATATTGGTTTGGCCTATCCAGGAACAGAAAGGTATCTTGCCATTGTCTGATATCCTCCTTTCTCCAAGTACTACAGTATCCATTGCGGAGGTCTTTTCTTTCCTTGGTTAGATAAATTCCTCAGTATTTCATTTTTCTTGATACTACTGTGAAAGGAACTGTTTTCTTAATTTCACTCTTTGTGACTTTGCTATAGGAACACTACTGATTTTTGAATATTGAATTTGTATACTGCTATGCTGCAAAATTTGGATATTAATTGTATAAGTTGTTCAGTGGAGTTCTGTGGGTCTTTTATGTAGATGATCATGTTATTAACAAATAATGATACTTTAACCTTTCCTTTCCCTATCCATATTCCTTATATTTCTTTCTCCCATCTCATTGATCTAGCTAATAATTTGAGAACTATGTTTAACTGAAGTGCTGAGTGGACATCCTGGCCTTGTTCCTGATTTTGGAAAGAAATTTTACAGTTTCTATCCACTTAATCTGATGTTGGCTATTGGTTTGTCATAGAAGCTTTTATCAGATTGAGAGAAAGACCATCTATCCCTATTTTCTTCAGTGTTTTCATCATGAATGGATGTTGGATTTTGTCAAGTGCTCTTTCTGCATCTATTGAGATGACTTGCTTTTATTTAGGTAGTGTATTTATTGATTTGCATATGTTGAACTATCCCTGCATACTTAAAATGAATCCTACTTGATTTGATGCATTCTGTTTACCAGTATCTTACTGAGGACTTTGTGTCTAAGTTCATTAGGGAGATTGGCCTGTAGTTCTCTTTTTTGGTTGGATCCTCCTCTACTTTTGGAATAAGCATAATAGTTGCTTCCAGGAATGACTTTGAGAATACTGCTTCTCAGTCAATCTCATTACAGAGCTTGACAGTTCTGGCATCATATCTTCTCTAACGTTCTCATAGAATTTGGCTGTGACTCCATCAGGACCTGAACTTTTCTTAATTGGTAGTTTTTGTATTACTTTTTAATTTAAATGAGTGATTTTGGCTTCTCCAGGATTTTTATATCTTTGTTCAGATTTGGCAGTTGATATGTATCCAGGAATTTATCCAACTCTTCTGAATTTTCCGTTTTATCAAAATACAGGTTCTCAAACTAGTTACCAATTATTATTATAAATTTTAGCAGAATCTGTTGAAATTTTAACATTTTAGTTTCTATTTGCATGGATTTGGGTCTTTCATGTCCTTATTTTGTATGGCTGGTGAAGAGTTTGTCTGTTTTGTTCAGTCTTTTAAAGAAACAAGTCTTTGATTCCTTGATTCTTTGTACTGTTTTTGGTATCAATTTCATTAATTTCTGCTCTAGTATTTATACTTTCCATCCTGGAGGTAGCTTTGGGTATGAATTGTTTTTGTTTTTCAAGGACCATTTCATACATAATTAGGTTATTTATTTGAACTTGTTCTGTTTTTCTAATGTGCAAATTCACTACTATGAATTTGTCTTCTAGAAATGCTTTCATTACATCCCACAGATTCTGGTATATCAACCTGACATTAGCATTTGATTTTAGAAACTAATTTCTTCTTTAATTTCATCCATAACCCATTGATTATTTAGAGAATATTATTTAATTTCTATGTGCTTGCATACTTTCTGTGGTGTTCTTTGCCAGTAAGTTCTAATTTCAGTGCACTATGGCATTATAATAGGCATGGGATAATTTCAGCTATTTTGTACTTACTTAACCATACTTTGTTGGCTAGTACGTTGTCTATTTCAAAAAAAGTCTCTTTTTGCTACTGAAAAAACATGTGTTCTATTATTGTTGGACACAATATTCTGTAGATATCTATTAAATCCATTTGCTGAAAAGTTTGGCTCAACTCTGATATTTCTTTGTTAATTTTTTTATCTAGTTTATCTGTCCATTTGTGACAGTGGGGTATTGAGGTCCCCCATTACAACTGTATTGATATTTATCTGATTTTGTGTCCATTGTAATTTGTTTTATGAAGTTCTGTGTGCCACCTTTTATCGTGCATATATTTATAATTGTTAACTCTTTCTACTCAATTATTGCCTTAACCAATATATATTGACCTTTTTTGTCTCTTCTGGTCAGTCTTAACTTGAAATCCATTTTGTCTGAAATTAGCATAGCAACCCTTACCTTCTTCTAGGTTTCTCTTGCGTGAAATATTATTTTCCATCTTTTTTTTTTTAAACAGGGTCACATTATGTAGTTGAGGTTGGCCTTGAACTCACTATGTAGCCCAGGTTGTTCTCGAATTCATGGGTATCCTCCTGCCTCAACTTCCCGAGTGCTGGGATTACATGTGTGGGTCACCATGCCCAGATCTTGATTTTTAATCTGTGACTATCTTTTTATTAAATATGTTTCCTGTATACTGAATATTATTGAATTTTCTTTCTTGATTCATTATGCTAGTCTATGTTTTTGATTAGGGAATTAAGATAATTCACGTTGAAAGTTAATACTGAGAAGTATTCATTTATTACTGTCATTATATTACTTTTCTGTTGGTGACTTCCTCATTCTTTACCTTTTGTTTAGCTATTCATACTGCCAGATGCATTCATTCTGTTTGACTTACTGGCATTTTTAGCTTCATTGTCTCTTTCTAGGCTATCAGTGAAAATTTTTTGTAATGCTGGTTTGGTGGTCTTGAATTTCTTAAAGTGCTTCTTATTGTAGAAATACATTATTTCTCCATCAATTTTAAAGAAGGTTTTTCAGAATACATAAATTCAGATTAGAAGTTCCTATCTTTGAGGGCCTGAAATACTTTACTGCAAGCTCTCCTGGATTTTGTGTTTGTATAGAGAAGTCTTCTATGATTCTATTTGGTTTACTTTTGTATGTGATTCATGGCCTTTCTCTAATAGCTTTTAAAGTTTTATCCCTGTGATGGGTCTCTGGAACTTTGAGTAGAATGTGGCATGGGGAAGCTCTCTTTTGGTCATGGCCATTTGGTGTTCTCTATGACTCACTTACCTAAATGATTATTTCTGTCCCTATGCTTACATAGTTTTTGCCATTATTTTAGTGAACAGGCTTTTAATACCATTTGTGTTGTCTTCTGAATTTTCACTTATTCCAATTATTCTTACATTAGTCTTCTTTGTATTGTTTGATCCATTTTTCATTTTCTCTTGTTTTTGAAATGTCTTTCAGTAGCTGGCCTTTTTTTAAATTTTGTATTTTAAAGATAAAGGAATATAAACCCAAATAACACAAAAACGGTAAGGAAATACTTGTCTTTGAGGGCATCATTGTCTTCTAGCCCTGATATTCTGTCCTCACATTGGCTCATCCTGCCGGCTCATACCTTCGATAAAATTTTAAATCTCCTGAATTTCTGACCTTTTTATAGACTCTAATTCTTTGGTTAACTAGTCATTAATGTTTTGTAACATTTGGTTTAGCTTATCTAGCTTTTTACTGGTATCTTATGGGAGTTCCTGCATTATTTTGTTTATTAATTTCACTGTTTAGTAATATTCTGCTGAGGATCTCTTTGAGTTGTTTTCTAACCTCCTCTGTTATGCTTTTGAGTAATTCAGGTGTGTGGATCACACTATTCTTCCCTTTGGTGTTACCTGGGTTGACCCGAGGGAAGTTGGAAGTTTAGGGAAGCATTGTATTGCTTTTTCTTTCCTTCTTTCTATTGTTGTTTGTTTTGTGCTGAGGTTTGTGGATGCTTACAGTCTAAAGACTTTGTTGCTAGTATAAAGATCTCCAGTTGCTTTTCAGTGATGTACTTTACACATGGCTAACTATAATCCTTTCTCACAGTGGCAATATTCAACTACCTTGGTTATTTTGAGAGAGGAGGATGCAGTGCAGTTAGCTCACCAACCAAGATCTCTGGAAATGTATTCTGATATTGTTAGTGTCACAAAGTCAATCAAATTGTTGGTTTACAAGGAAACAGTCACAATTAAGTGACCCTGTTAATATCAAGCTAAAAATGTACAATAAAAGATTGATAAGACCTTAACATACCATAAGAACCAGTTATGTACTACCTTTAATTCTAGAGAAGAAACTATTATGATGGAAGAATTAAGGCCCAAAATATTTCAACTTTCAGAAGTAACTTTCCTAAAAATTTTGTGCTGGTGTGCGAAACCAAAACACTGTATTTCCCATGTTAACTTTTTAGCATTACATGTTATATCTATATGCTTACAAATAAATTACTAAGAATTTTTAAATAAAAAATACAAAGGATCAATTCGAGTATGGCCTGTGATGTTGTTCTTAGCAATGATACTAACCATATTAGCAGTAACATAAAAATACTTCTATGCGAAAAACTTTAATAGTGAGGAGCTTTGCCTCAATAAAGAGGGAAGAACACAATAATAAATACTACTGATAACACATGAAGTTTATAAGAAAGATTTATACAGATCACATGGCTGTTTTGAAGTAACTTAATTGCTTCTTAGAGCAAATCTAAAAACTATTTATAAATGTAAAAATAGTGATAACCCTCCAAAGTGAAATTCACAATGTGAGGAATCTAATAAAATATTACCAAGTGTACAAAGAAAAACACCATCCACAATGAGGGGAAAAAATTCAATTGGTCAAAACTGACTTGGAAATGATTTAGATGATCAAACTGGTAAATAAGGATATTCAAACAATTATCTGCACTCCAGTATAGTCAAGAAACTAATTTAAAAATTGCACACACTAAGAAGATTATGGAGATTAAAAGTAAATAAGATTGCAAGAGATAAAAGGTTATAATATCTGAGAAGAAAAACACTATTTGGGATTAAAGGTAGATATACACTGCTGTTGAAAAGATTACAGATTTTAAAGAAATAGTAAGATAAATCATTCAAATTAAAGACAGAAGACCAAAAAAAAAAAAAAAAGACAGAAGACAGAAAAGACAACATAAACAAGTAATGAACTGTGAAGTTGTCCCATCAGTGAAATGTGAGACAACTTCAAGTAGTCTAATATAGAGGTAAATAGAATCCACTGAAGGTATGAAAAAGAATAACAGATTAGTTTGAAAAATAATGGTTAAAATATATAGATTTCATAAAATTAATAAATCCTAAATCTGAATTTAAGAAACTCCAACCATAAAAATATCAAAAATGCTCAAAAGTGATGGTAAATAAAATACTTTGAAAGTAACCAGAAATATTTAAACATATGTGTGTGATTTATTTCACTTAGGAGTGTGGTGCATCCACTTACCTATAAATGCCTCAAGTTTATCTTGTTTATGGCACATTAATACTCTATTGCATAAAAATACCACATCCATTGATGTACATTTGGGTTGCTCCAAAGTTTAGCTATTACAAATTGTGCTGCTATAAATATGGGTTTACTACACTGCTGTAGTATGATGCTTTTAATTCTTTTGGGAACACACTTAGAAAGTGAATAGCTAGGTCACATGGGACCTCTAGTTTTACTTTTTTGAGGAATCTCCGCACTTATTTTCACAATGGTTGCTCTAGTCTACACTGCCACCTACAGTGGAGAAGGGTCCCTTTTCCCCCACAGTTCCTCCTGCATTTGTTATCATTTCTTGACAACCATTCTTTCTGGAGTAAGATGAACTCTCAGTAATGCCTTTTTTTTTTTTACTAAGTTTATTGGTACAATTTAGATATAGATAATGATCATATTAATCGTAGGGAGTTTGTATCTGTATATGATGTACCTTGATTCCTCTTTTTTCCCCAATCCCCTTCCCTCCCTTCAATCAATTTTCCCCTCCTTACTTACAAAGCTTTGTTTCCATTTTATCCTTCATTTATTGTTTTTTTGTTTTCTCTTCCTTTCTTTCACCCACCCACCTCTCTAGCTTCTCTTTCCTTTTGAACAATTTTTTCCTATTTCATCATATTTATTGCACATTTTGGTCCTTATTTAACTTCCTGTTTCTCACACCAGGGAGTAAATGCAATATTTACATGTGTGTCTGATTTATTTCACTTAAGAGTATGGTTTCAAGGGCATCCATTTACCTAAAATTGTCTCAGGTTTATCCTTTATGGCTGAGTAGTACTCCACTGTATAAAAAAGAACTCACATGTTTTTTACCCATTCTTTGTTTGATAGGCATTTCTATTGTTTCCAAGATTTAGCTATTAAAAACTGTGCTACTATAAACATGGGTGCACATATATTGCTGTGGTATGATAACACTCAGCCACTTTGCCTTTGACAAAGGGGTTAAACACGTTCACTGGAAGAAAGATAGTCTCTTTAATAAATGGTGCTAGAAAAACTGGCTTTCCACATGCCTAAACTAAAACTATACTAAAACCAGTCTCTCACCATGCAGTAAACTCAAATTGAAGTGGATTAAAGACCTAAATGTTAAAACAGAATCACTAAGTCTCCTGGAAAAGAAAATGGGTAGGACATTTGAAGACACAGATGTAGGCAAAGATTTCATGGACAAAAACCTGACCACATGGGAAAAATACAAAGAATTAACAACTGTGATCTCATCCTATTAAAAAGCTTTTGTACAGCAAAAGAAATCATGAAAAGAGTGCAAAGTCAACTCACACAATGAGAAAACATTTTACCCAGTTGTCCCTAGAACAAAGAACTGACATTTAGAAAATATAAAGAATTGAAAAAACTCAGATGCTTCCAAATTTAAAGACTTCCAAAATTGGACATCTGAGATTAGTACACACTTCTCACATGAAGAAACACAAATGACAAACAAATATATGAAAAGAATATTGAACATCACTGGTCATCTGAGAGATGCCAATTAAAACAATGGCGAGATTCCATCTCTAGAAAGAATGGCTATCATCCAGGAATCAACCAATAACAAATGCTGGTGGGGCTGTGGGGAAAAGGGAACCCTTCTCCACTCTTGGTGCAAGTGTAGGGAATCCACTGTTGCAAATCAGTGTGGAGGTTCCTCAAAGAACTAGGATTAGTGTTCCAATTTGACCCAGCTACTCCCTTGTGCGTGCCTTCAATATTGTTTTAATATAATATTGTTTTTCTGGTGTGAGAAATTAGAAGCATAAATAAGTGTAAATAAAATGTGTAGTAGATACTGAGAAATGGGAAGAAAATGTCTAAATGGGAAGGAAAAAAGAGAATAGAAAGAAAACATGAAAACAAAGCTTTTGTAAATAAGAGGGGAAGCAAAGTTGAAGGGAGGGAAGGGGTTGGGGGAAAATCAAGATATATCATGCATAGGTACAAATTCCCTATGACATATGTGATCATTATGTATACCTAAAATGTACCACCAACAGCAACAAAAAGTAACTAGAGAAAGATGAGACACCATGAATATTACAACAAATATAAGAACGATAATAAATTGCTTGGTGGAAACAATTCATGCCAAATCAGTACTAACACATAAACAGATCTGAGGATTGATGGGAGAAAATACAGGATATAGAAACAACCACAAGTACATTAAACCATTTCATCTTTGATGAAGGGGGGAGCCTAAACATAATGGAAGAAAATCTCTTCAATAAATGGTGGGAAAACTGGCTAATCACATACAAAAGTTTGCATTTAGATCCACATCACTCACCATATAGTAAACTAAAACAAAATTAGATCAAAAGACTAACTGTTAAACCAGAAACCTTTAACCTTCTACAAGGGAAAACTGGTAAAATTCTTGAAGCCATAGCTGTAGGCAAGGACTTTCTGAACAGAACCACAGTTGCACATGAAATAGTTCTGAGAATCAGCAAAGGGGATCATCTTAAATTAAAATGCTTCTGCACAGCAAAATAAAGAACCGATGGAACAAAGCAACCTACAGAACAGGAAAAAATTTGCCAGCAATTCCTCAAACAGAGGACCCATACCTAGAATATATAAAAAATTTTAAAAATTAGACACCATAAAAAGGACCGGCTGAATCAAAACACAGGCAAGAGAAAGAAATAGATGCTTCACGGAACAGGAAGTACAAATGGGCAACAAACACATGAAGAAATACTCAACCCTCACCAGCCATTAAAGAGATGCAAATTAAAACAATTTTGACATTCCATCTTACCCACGACAGAATGAACATCATCCAGAAATCAAAAGCTAACAAATGCTGAAGAGGCTACTTGAAAAAAGAAACCTTTCTACACCGTTGGTGGGAATATAAGCTAATACAAATACTGTGGAAATCACAACCCCAAAGACTTGAAATGCAAACATGCAATAGGAAGTTCTTCAGAACTAAAAAAAAAAGATAATACATAAAACGTTGGGTTGGATCTAAACACTAAGATGATAAACGTATAGATAAATATAAAAAATATTTTCTTATTACATTTATTTAAAAATAATTCTTCAAAATAAAATGTATCATATCTGTGCATTGCTAGTTTATAATACACAAAAGTAAGAGGTCTGAGAAAAGCAGCACAAAAGCTGTAAAAGGAGAAACTGAAACATCGTTGTGAAGTTCTTACAGTATACATGAATTGTTACCACTTGGACATATTGATAAATTGAAGATGTACACTATCAACCCTTAAATAATTGCTAAATTTATGTAACACAAAGATTTATAGCCAATCACTTAATAAGTTGCAATCATCAAAAATGTTTAATTTGTGAAAAATAGGCAGTAAAAGAGAAAACTAAACACACAACAGAAAAAGAAAACACAATTTAAAACAATAAAAATATAAATTTAACCTAAGTACATAGGTAATCACATTAAATGCACTGATTGACAAGGCAGAGATTGATAAACCAATATAAAAAGTAAGATTCAATTATACACCAATTACTATAACCTAGTTTATATGACTTCACATTTAACTACAAAGAAAGAAATACACCAAATACTTACCAAAATAAAGCAAAGTTGGCTATATTAATAACAAGATAGAATTAGAGAATTCTAAAGAACAAGGGATAAAGAGGAATTTTATAATGATGAAACAACCCACTGATTAACAAGCAAACAATCAAAAAATCTTATGCACATAGTACTGTTTTGAAATAAATTATGAAACTGATGAGTTTCTAGGAGAATTTTTTTAATGAGAACTTATAATCAGCTATTTCAACATACACCTCTAAATTATTGATAAAAAAACTAAATAGAAAATCAGTAAGTACACAGATGATTTCAGCTACACTATCTGTTATCTTGGACTAACATTCGTAAAGCACTCTATGCATCAATATTAGAATCAACATCCTTTTAGAAGTCACTGAAATATTTGTAAAGATAACACAAATCTTAACATACTTCAAAGCATTCATATTAGGAAGCATAGGAAAATAAAGTCACAAGGCAAACCACTACTCTCAAATTGAAGAAAAAGACAAATTGATACAAAAGATAAAAATTTACCAATGAAGAACCCCACACATAAAAATTTCTACCTCAAGCAGTGCCAAGGTAAGGAAATCTGAACTGTTACTGATGAATTAATTACTGGAGGCTTAATGAGAACAGAATTAAAAACTCTACAGGCCCCAATTTTAATGGAGCACCCACACTTTTGTGAGTTTTCCTTGCAGGAACTACTAGGTTCTAATACTGAATATTGAAAAAAATGTATTGTGTTTCAGGCAGTAAAGGTGAAAAAAAACAGTGTGAAATATGTGTGTGTATATACATATGTGTGTGTGTGTGTGTGTGTGTGTGTGTGTGTGTGTGTATAACTTTTGTAGTTGTCTCACATTGCAGAGGTATTCTGTTCTCTTTCTCTCTTTTATTTCAGTCATTTTATTTATGCTTCTGAAAGTGTTTACTGAGATATCCACAAACTCAGAAATTATTTTCCATTAGGAACTTTTGAAATATATCTGAGCATTAACAAAGTTTGTCCTTGGGGCTGGGGATATAGCTCAGTGGAATAAGCGCCTGCCTAGCAAGGTCCTGAGTTCGATCCCCAGTACCGCCAAAAAAAAAAAACAAAGTCTGTCCTTAGGGGAAACTACCTAACCAGAGCCTAACCTACTAAAGTTTTATTAAAATCTGAGTTAAGAGAAGGAAAAATACTCAATTCTAATGCTTCTTTGATACCTGCGGTGGGCAGGGCTGAGAAGTGAAAGTTCACAATCCGGAAGTACAGGTTTGCTAAAAGACTCATGCCTAATCACAAAACCACAGAATACATCTCTTCTTCTAATATTACTATTGACCAAAATATTACTAAAGGCCTATGTATAGTGATTCTTTTGTATACAGTACATTGTGTCTGGTTATCACAATAATTATAAGACATTGCAAGGCAAAATAACAGTCTTTAGAAACAGACCAAACACCAAAACCGTAATCAGACATGGCAGGAATACTGGAATCATCAGACCAAGAATTTTAAAAACAACCTTAGGACTCACTTATCTATGGCAGGTACATTGGATACCTGAAACCCCAAGTAGTATTGAACACTGAACCCCATGAATAGGATGATTTTTCCTATATGTCCCAAAGCACTGCCCATAGTCCCACAGTTAATCTTTCCTTCCATGTTTTATGCCTTGGTCTTTCCTTTGTCTCACTGATTTTGTGCTTTGAAACCATTATTAAGGAAAATAAATATTACTTGACCAGAAAGAGTGTAATATAACAATAAAATCTGATAATCAGAATTGCTATGAAGTTGCTAATGGCCAGGTAAGATTATAGACCATAGAAACACTGAAAAAAGGAATGATTCGTATTTTGGGAATAACAGAGAAGGATGGTATCACTTTTCACTATACTACTCAGAATGAAGGGTAATTTAAAATTTATGTCTATTCCTTGAATTTTCTATTTCCTATCTTAAGGCTATAGTTCATCGCAGGTAACTGAAGGCAAAACCATAGATAATGGGGTATTCTTATATGGTTAATATATAGGGGTTGTGATGAACATGCAAGGAAAGATGATCAGTGTATAAAGAAATAAAATTTTAAGAAATAAACTATAACAGAAATGGAGTAACCCTTTGATAGCCTTATTATAGCCAGGACATGGACAAGACAATAATTTCTGAGTTTGTGGACATCTCAGTAGACACTTTCAAAAGCGTAAACAAAAATGACTGAAATAAAAGAGAGAAAGTGAATAGAATACCCCTGCAATGTGAGACTACTACAAAAGTTATATATATATATATATATATATATATATATATATATATATTCACAAGGAAACAAACAACGGAAAAAATATGTGAAATAATGACTCAGAATATCCCCAAAGTAATGTCAGGTACAAAGTCACAGATCCTAGAAACTCATGGAACACCAAGAAATTTAATTTCCAAATAAGGAAATGCAAATTAAAACAATAAGATAATAGAACACACCTCCTACGATAATGACCAAAACCTAGTACACCAAATGCTGTCCTGGAAAGGATGTGGAGCAACAGGAACTCTTCATTGCTGGTGGCAGTACAAATTGATAAGTACACTTTGGAAGAAAGTTTGGTAGTTTCTTTTAAAAATTATCATATTCTTATAATACAAAAGAGTAATCATTATTTTTGATATTTATCCAAAGGAGATGAAAACTTATATCCACACAAATTCCCGCACACAAATGGTTGTACCAGCTTTATTCATAATTGTCAAAATTTAAATGCAATCAAAATGCTCGTCAGTGAGTGACTGAATAAACAAACCATAGAACACTTTCACAATATAATATTACCTCTAAGAACTATCAACCCATGAAAGATAGAAACTTAAATATATATTAGTAACATGAAGAATGATTCTAGTTATGCATTATTCTAAAAAAGGCAAAGCTACGGAGTCAATGAAAAGATTGGTGATTGCCATAGGTTAGCAGAGGAAGGGAAGAATCTTCAGTAGAATACTGAAGATTTTTAGGACCGTGAAACAATTTTATGTGCCCTATTGGGATGAGTGCTTGTCATTGTACATTTGTCCAAACCTATAGAACATACAGCACCAAAATCAAAACCCAATGTACAATATGGGCCTTGGGGTAATAGTGAGATGATAGCTTACAAAGTGTTATCAGCTGTAAAACATCCACCACTCTGGTCAGAGACCTTGATTCTTAGGGAGGCTTTCAATTTGCAGGACATGGGCTGATGTAGGAAATTCTCTGTCTTCATCTCAACTTTTCTAGGAATGTAAAACTGCTATTAAAAATAAAGTCAAATAGAGAAAAAGACAAACCACAGATGAGAAGGAAGTATTTGAAAATTATATCTAATAAAGGACTTGTATCTGAACTATATGAAGAATGTTTTAGATGCACTATTGAGAAAATAGACATCTACATTAAAAATGTTCTTAGGGTTTGGAACACATGTTTTACCAAGAAAGAGATATGGATGGAAAATAACTGCACAAAAGAAAATTGCAACAACATTAATCACTAAAGAAATATTTATTAAATCCCCAGCGAGATACTACAACACATCTATCAAAAGGACTACCCTTACCAAGTATTAGGAAGCCTATGTGCAACATGTACCCAGACATAAGAGTGTAAAATTGAACCACTATTGTAGAAAGCTCTTATGAAGTTTTCCAAGTACTTTTAAAAATATCTACCATGTGACATAGTTATTCCATCACTACATATTTACCTAAGAGAAATCAAAGGGACTTGTACAGAAATATTCATAGCCAGTTTTATTTGGAATGACCTCAAACTGAAAACAACCCCAATGTCTATCAACATGTGAATGAACTTATTTAACTATATCTATGCATACAAACTACCTAGCAATATTTTACTGATATGTATAATAACATGGCTAAATCTCAAAGTAATCAAGCTAAGCGAAGCTGCACTGAAGTTTTAGTAGTATATAATTATTCTATGTAAAATACATGAAATACAAATGAACCTATACTGTCAGAACATCTAAGTGATTGTCTAAAAATGGGATGGTAGACATGGGTCGGCATGATGCAGGCATTTACAAAAGAAAATGAGGAAATTTGGGGAGAGGGATGATAAATACTTTCATTATCTACATTATGATGATGATCTCAC
Organism: Dinomys branickii; assembly: GCA_004027595.1. Taxonomy (NCBI): domain Eukaryota; kingdom Metazoa; phylum Chordata; class Mammalia; order Rodentia; family Dinomyidae; genus Dinomys; species Dinomys branickii. Next base: position 39,016 of record PVLD010012123.1, on the reverse strand, counting down.
ATACTACATATGTAATAGGATATGTTGTATATTGCATTTACAATGTATCAAATTATACATTTCAAACATATACAGTTCATGTAATTGTACCTAAATGTAACTTTTAAAAACCTGTAAGTGGGCAACTGAATATTTGGATTTCAAGCACTAGCTGTACAGCAATCTTTCATCTTCTCTGAATTTCTCCTCAAAAATCTGTTAAAACACAAGAAATAAGGCAAAGAGAAGCACCCATAAACAAAAGAAACATTGACAGAAATTAAGAGAACTTTGCACTTTTTAAAAGACCTGTACAGTGGAAAAACGGGGTAAGAGATGCCCAACGTGTGTTGCTACCTGCAATGGAAAATAACTGCAGGTGAAAGCAGAAGTAATGACACGATCACCTCTTTCAGTTTGGGGCTTAGAGATCTAGTCTGTGATAATACAAACACCAGGGAGAGATACAATGCATTATACTTGAAATTCTCATAGACTCAAAATCTTTCCTAGAGATTACAACAACACACTATGCTAAGTTCTACAACTCTGTAGGCACTGATGGAGATAGGAGAACACTTGTTTATCCTCATTTAGAGAATGAGAGAATCATGCAGTTAAGGATTTGATTTTTGCCCAGAAAAATCTCATCAGATCAAAATGAAACCAGGCTACGCAACTGCACGTCAGTTTTCCAACTGCAAATCTGTGTAGAAGCTTTCACACATAAAAGAACAATAAGCAGGATCAAAGACATATGACAAATTATAACTCTGGGCACAGACTGAATTTGCATAAATCTTTATCTCCATATGAACAAAAAATGTCAACCTGTGAAAGAAAGCAACAAAAATTGAAAATGGAAGTTCACCCTGAAAACTAATTAAGTGACTTCTAAAAGCTATTTACCAAAGTATGTAGATTTAGAAAATGTCTGTTCCTATCAGTAGAATGTAAGAAGACATGGTGGGGCAGATGGCTGGTTTTACATCAAAACTTTTGTGTTTCCTTTCCATTGAGTAAAGATTTTGCTCTCTAGGTAGGCCCACATTTTCCAGAAACTTCTATATCACAGTGTTACCATCCATCTAATTCCTGCCAATAGATAACTAAATATGTATTACTTTAAGGCTAGAACTTTTAAATAATGGTTCTTATTTTTCTGCTTTCTATTCCCTTTTAAGTAGGCAAATGCAGAATATGCATTCTGCATATTCTTTTATGAGATTAAAAAAACTCACGAAACTAAAAGCACCTGAATCCTGTAATCAACACATAGAAGATAGTTTTACTGCCAATCATGAATTTCCATTGGATTACATGATTGAGAAATAGAACCCTAATGTGCTCAGCCAGTAAAATATTATGGTTGATTTGTAACAGCGACTGGTGGTATCTTAATAAACATATCTGGCCTCCATAAAACATGAACAAAGGGCACTAATGAAAGGTAATAACAGAAAGAGATATAACAGTAATAGTAAAGAAAAAAAAGATTGGTACTAAAAGAAGTTTTTTAAAAAGTGTAAATAACAGTGTTAAAATAAACTTTGGGAAAAGTATGATAGAGAAACAAGAGGAAAAGGGAGAAGAGGGAAAAAATAGGAAAGTGAAAGCCAAGTGCCACAAGCAAGCGGGCCTGCACCAGATGTGTGGCGCCCCTGATGCAAGGCCACAGCACTTCACCAACTTCAGTCGGGCTACACATTTTGCTTCCCCTTGCCATGAGGCAGCAGATGTATGGAGGGTAGTGTGCCACTATAATTTTTAAGCAAGAATTTGAGTCTACGTAGAATTTAAGGTATAATCCACTGCATCTCTCCCTGGTGTTTGGGTTATCGAAGACTAGATTTACGAGCCTAAAACTGACAGAAGTGGAGTGACAATCTCATTTTTTTCCTCTTTTGCCCACAATTATTCTCCACTTCAGGTGGCAAAATGTGTGGGGCATCTCAATCCAACAAATAAATCCTGGACAAAGGCAATGTTCAGGATGAGTAGGCAAGCCCAGAAAGCCAGAAGATCCAGGAAAGAAGTACAGAAAGGCCAGCACCTCGAGATTCTAGAGTTATCTTCCCAAAATGAGTAGGGGAGAGGCAACCACAGGAGAGGGTGTAGGCCAGACTCAGACACTCTCTGAAAAATACAAGCTCAGACTGGGAAGGATAGGGCCTGCCCTTTTAGGGAGCAACCAAAGCCCCCAAGTGTTGACATTAAATCCAACAGTTGAGTTGAATCTCTACCCTACAACCTACATCCAATGAGACCAGAGGGTTAATCTCATTTCTGTTATTAGTAGAAGTAAAGTTGTTCCTTAACCACAGAAAAGAGATCTATAATTACTGTATGAATACTAAGACAAATCAAATATAACACTGATTGAACTATAGACAATATACCAAATAGAACAACTTTTACCTCTACTAATAATGGAACAGGATTTAACAGCAGTAGCAAAAGGTTTCAAGTTATCTATTGATTAGTAGAGCTTGGTAGTTGTACTAGGAAAAGAGATGGGGAACTTGAGAATGAAAAGGCACAGTTTTAAAAATTAATAAAATAATAAACTAAAAATCAAAGAATGCCAAACAATATTCCATAAAACGGGAACCTGAAAAAAAGTGTAGCTATTCTATATTTAAGCAAAGGGGACTTCAAGTCACAGATAATTAAAAGGTTCACAAAACATTATAGAATGAGTTAAGGGAACAATCTGACACAAAGAGATAAAAATTATTAACATATATCCACTGAAAAATGGCACACCAAACTTCACACAGCAAGTACTACTGGACACAGAAAGTCAGATAAATGTAAAATGGTGGACCTTAAAACCCAACTATGACAAATAGATCAACTGTAAAAAAAAAAAAAAAAAAAAAAACAACTAACATCAGCAATGAACAAGAAGGCCTTAATTGATATTTACAGTACATCTCACCCAACAATGGTAAAACAACTACTGCGCTCAGAAGCACATGGAATATTCTCCAAAATAGACCATGTACTATCCAACGAAGCAAGCTTAAGGAACATAAAAGAACTGAAATTGTACCATTCATATTATCAGTCATTGTGCAGTGAAACCAGTAATCAAAGACAAAAGAAACAGAAATTACTCAAAGGCACGGAAACTAAATACACTCTTAAATAAACAATGAGTTACAAAAGAAATCAAGAAAGAAATAAGACATTTTCTAACACTAAACAAAAATTCCACTACAACATACCAGAACTTATGACACAAAATGAAAGCAATCTTAAGAGGAAAGTTTATAGTAGTGAATACCTACGTCACAAAAGCAGAGCAAGTACACCCAAAAATAACCTAGCTGTTCACATAGTGGTTCTAGAAAAATCTAAATCCAGAGCTAGTACAAGAAAGGGAATTATAAAGCTGAGACCAGAAATCAATGAAATTGAGACAAAAAATATTAAAAAGAATGAAGATTTGTTTCTTCAAAAAAATAAACAAAATAGAAAAACCAAGAGCTAATCTAACCCAAGAAGAAAAGGCCTACATCAATGCAATTAGAAATGAAAAAAGTAAAATCACAATGAACACTGCCAAATTGTTTTAAAGATTATTAACAACTACTTCACAAACCTGTATACCAATAAATTGCAGAATTCAGAAGAAATGGATAGGTTTCTAGAAACATATGAATTATCAAAACTGAATGAGGACTTAAAAACCCTGAATAATCCAACAACATTCAATGAAACTCAATAGAAAATCCAAAGAAAAGCAAGGTCCAAATGGATTCACTGCTGAATTCTACAAAAACTTTAGAAAAGATCAATACTCAATACTTCAATACACTTTGAGCTCTTTAATGAAATGAAAAGGAAAAAATACTCCCAAGGTCATTCCTAGAAGCTACCATTACCCTATTACAAATCCAGACAAGGATGCAAAAGATTAAATCAAAATGACCCATTTCCCTCACCATGTATGAAACTAAAATCACAAAGGATCAAAGAACTAAATGTTAAACCAGAAACATTGAACCTGCTGGAAGAGAAGATAGGTAAAATTCTTAAAGTTGTAGGCACAGACAAGGACTTTCTGAACAGAACACTACTGGCACAGGGAATAGTAACAAGAATCAACAAATAAGATCATATAAAATAAAGTTTCTGCAGAGCTAAAGAAAATAAAACCCAACATAGTGAAAAGACAACCTACAAAATGGGAAAAATTACTGCCACCCACTCCTCAGATAGAGGACAAATATATGAAATATATGAAAATGAAAAAATTAGACCCCCTCAAAAGTGAAAGATCCAATCCAAAAATGGGCAAGTGAAATGAGTAAACACTTTAGAGAGAAATACAAATGGTCAAGAAATATATGAAGAAACAGGTTCAACACATTGCTATCATTACAGAAATGGACATTAAAACAATATTGTTACTAAGTTTATTGGTACAACTTAGATATAAATAACGATCATGTTTATGATAGTTAATACCTGTACATGATATATCATGATTCCTTTTTCCCCCATACTTCTCCCCTCTCTTCAATCCCTCTTCTCCTCCTTATTTACACAACTTTGTTTCCATTTTATCTTTCTCATCACTTTCCCCTCCTTCCTTCTCCTTCTCCCTCCCTAGTTCCTCTTTCCTTTGAACCATTTCTTCTTATTTCACAATACCTATTGTACACGTTGGTCCTTGTTTACACTTTAAGTTTCTCACACTAGAGAGACTATATGATAATTACACATGTGACTGATTCATTTCACTTAAAAATATGGCCTCAAGGTGTATTTACCTAAAAATGTCTTAAGTTTGTCCTTCTTTATGGTTGAGCAGCATGGTATTGTATAAAAATACCACATATGTTCTACCCATTTTTTTTGATTGATGGGCCTTTGGGTTGTTTCCAAGATTTAGCTATTATAAACTGTCTCCTATAAACATGGGTGTGTGTATCACTGTGGTATGTTGCTTTTAATTCTTACAGGAAGATACCCAGAAGGGGAATAGCTGGGTCAAATGGGGCCTCCAACTCTAGTTTATTAAAGAATCTCCACACTGATTTCCACAGTGATTGTACCAGTCTACACTCGCACCAACATTGAAGAAAGGTTCTTTTTCCCCACACTCCCACCAGCATTTTCTATTGCTTGACTTCTTGACAATAGTCATTCTTTCTGGAGTGAGATGGAATCTCAGTGATGTTTCAATTTGCATCTCTTGAATTACCAGTGATGCTGAACATTTTTTCCTATATTTATTTGCTATTTGTATTTCTTCAACTGAGAAGTGTGTATTTATTTCAGATGCCCATTTTTGGATTTGGTCTTTAAATTTGGGAGGTCTGTTGTTTTTAACTGTTTTATGTTATAGATATTAGTGCCCTGTCTGAGGAACAACGGGCTAAATTTTTTCTCATTCTGTGTATTGTCTTTTTACTCTATTGGTAATTTCTTTTACTGTGCAAAAGCCTTTTACTAGGATGAGATCTCAGTTGTTGATTCTTTGTATTATTTCCCATGTGATCAGTGTTTTGTTCATGAATTATTTGCCCACACCTATGTCTTCAAGAGTTCTACCTATTCACTTCCAGAAGTTTTAGTGTTTCTGTTTTAATATTTAGATCTTTGATCCATTTGATTTTATTTTAGTGCATGGTGAAAGACATGGTGAAAGGTCTAGTTTTAGTTTTTGTGGAAAGCCAATTTATCCAGAAACATTTATTAAAGAGGCTAACTGTCTCCCAGTGAATGTGTCTGGTCCCTTAGCCAAAGATAAGGTGGCTGAATGTGTTTGGATTTGTTTCTGCATCTTTTAATCTGTTCCATTGATTACTGAATCTGGATATTTTGCCAGTATCATGCTGTTTGTATAATAGCAGCTTTGTAATATAATTTCAAATCAGGGATTTTGATACCCCCTAACAATACCGAGATACCATTTACCCTAGAAAGAGAGCCTATCACGAAGAAATCAAGTAATAGTGGGTAGGGAGGTAGACTGTTGTCAGTAGGAAAGGAAATCAAAAGATAAGAGAGGAAAGGGGAAGGAATACAAGATTTTAAAAAATGGAACTGAATGTGTTATATACATGTACAAATTTCTGTAAGGAATGTAACTATGTACTACACATATATACTACTAAATTAAACTAAGCAAAAAATCAAATAATAACAAATGATAACAACGCTGCAGGGAAAAGGGAATATTTTTACTACTTTGTAAGAATATAAAATAGTACCATCACCATAGAAATCTATATGGAGATTACTAAAATAACTAAAACTGTAAAATCCATTTGATGTGGCTATTTTTCTTCTAGAAAACTTCATCAAAGTGTTAGATATTATCTTATAGCGATATGTGCATAGGTATGTTTCTAATAGCACAATTAATAATAGGTAAATTTTGAAAGAAGTCTATATTTTTTTTAAAAAAAGCCTATTGGATGATTTTTTAATACTGGCCAGTCTTGCTGGGGTGAGATGAAATCTCAGTGTTGTTTTTATTTGCATTTCTCGGATGACTAAGGATGTGGAGCATTTTCTCATATACTTATTTGCCATTTGTATTTCTTTGTCTGAGAATTGTGTATTCATCTCAGATGCCCATTTCTGGATTGGGTCTTTGAATTTGGACAGGTACATGTTTTTCAATTCTTTGTATGTTCTAGATAGAAGACCTTTGTCTGAAGGACAGCCAGCTAGGATTTTTTCCCAATTTGTGGGTTTTCTTTTTACTTTGCTGGTGATTTCTTTAGATGTACAAAACTTTTCAGTAGGATGAGGTTCCAATTATTGATTCTTTGAAGTGTTTCCCTTGCAGTTTCATTTTTGTTCATGAACTCTCTGCCTACTCCTACGTCTTCAAGATTTTTACCTACTTTCTCTTCAGATAGATTTAGAGTTTCTGTTTTAATGTTGAGGTCTGTGATCCATTTTGACCTGAGTTTGGTGCATGATGATAGACTTGGGTCTATTTTCAGTTTTTGGCAAGAGGCAAGCCAGTTTTTCCAGCACCATTTATTAAACAGGCCTTCTTTTTTGCTGCGGAGAAATAGGGACTCTATTACACTGCTGGTGGGAATGCAGGCTGGTACAACCACTGTGGAGAGCAGTTTGGAGATTTCTCAGCAAACTAGGTCTAGAGGTTCCATTCAAACCAGCTATTCCCCTCTGGGTATATTCCCAGAAGATCTGAAAACATCATGTCACTCTGATACATGTGCACCCATGTTTATAGCAGCAAAATTTGTAATAGATAAATTGTGGAAGCAACCCAAATGTCCATCCACAGAAGACTGGATTTAAAAACTATGGCATTTTTATATAATGGAATATTATTCAGCTATAAAGAAAGACAATTTGGGAGACTTTGTAGGCAAATGGTCAAAATTGGAAACCATACTCATAAGTGAAATAAATCAGCAGTACATGAGCAGGCAATGTATTGTGTCACTGGTGTAAGAACCTGAGGGTGGGAATATAAACTAAGAGACATTAAGGAAATCTGTTCAAAAGCAGAGAGCAGATGGGACAAGGGAAAGGAGAAAAGAAAGAGGCAAAAATGTATGTATGTATATATGTATATACATATGTGCAGGAGGGTTAACATGGTTCTATTGTATTATGTCACTTAATGCTAAGGAATAGTTGATGACAGGTTATTCGATCAATCTTGTATGTCTGTATGTGTTATCCTGAGCACACACTTTGATGATATCAATATGCAATGCAGCAACTATTGTTGGTTTTCTGTGGTTTTGTCTATAATTCAATTCTGATCATACTGTTATTGTACTACTTTGTGCCTCTTTGTTAATGCTTTCTGGTTTCTTTTCTTTTCTTTTTTTTTTTTTCTGTTGTTGATGTAGTTCTTTGTCTGTGTCTTTGTTCCTGAATATACACTTCAAGGTTATCAATTTGTAAAGCAACAACCATTGTTGATTCCCTGTCACCCTGTCTGTAGATCAGTTTTGATTGTATTATTCTTATGCTACTTTGTGTCTGTTTGTTAATGTCTTCGTTCTTCTACTTTTAAAATAAAAAAAGCCTATATTTTAATTCCGAGATGAATGGATAAAGAAAATATGGTGTGTGCATACAATAGATTACTTCTCTGCCATAAAGAAAAGATAAAGATAAACTTAAAGAAAAGGTAAAGATAAACTTCTCAAGGATGCACTTTGAGATCATAACGTTACATGAAATAACAGACAAAGAAGCTAAATATCTCAAAGTTTCTCTTATATGAGAACCCAGATTCAAAATAAAGAGCAAGATAAAACATACATAATAATAAGTAGGAAGACAGATCATTCTCACATGAGAAGTGAAGAGATAGCGTGGAAAGGTAGAAGGGAGAGGTATGGAACGAACAAATGAATTCAGATGTGTTATACATATGTCCCAATTCCACATAAGGGAGCTAAACATTATGTACTGCAGGTATATACTAAGAAAAATGAAATAAAAATTTTAGAAGTATAACAATGAAAACATAAAATTTAAAAAAGTATAACAACAACCATGCCAAAAAAGATAGGCAATACTGTTAAAATAACCAATAAAATGGAGTTGAAAATTAAGATGGGCTTCTTGAAGGCAGAAGAAAGGAAAAATAATAATTTGAAACCAGGAAATATTATATTAAATGCATAAATCAAAATAGGAATTATAGATTACCAAATAAACCCCTGGAAGTATTCAAGCAAAAGTAATAAATAATAAAGACATAACCAAAGAAAACAAAGAGAGCAAAAGAAAAGGCCAAGTATATTAATTATTTCTTTCCCTCTTCTCCCTTCTCTTTCCTCTTTTGTAGTACTAGGGAACAAATCTAGGGCCACATGCATATAATGGCTCAACCAATGAACTACAGGATTCATACCCTGACCCACAAATTCTCATAGGATTAATGGAATGAAACCTAAATGCAAGTATATTTTGCCAAAAGAATTGAGCTACAGTAATACAAATGAAAAGCTTACAGCAACCAAGAAGGAAACCACAAGAGGTTATCTATAAAGGAATAAATAAAATGGCAGATTTAAGTTTCTTCTTTGAAGTGTCAGAAAATTATGTGGAAGAAATATTACTAGAAAAATACCTCACCACCTGGTTTTTCTCTATGCCCTGTTGATGTCTAAAAAATATAATAATTATGGCATAGTTATATGTTCTTCAATGACAACATATAAATAACATTTTCACCATTTCAACATTTATAAAGCTACTACCTAGCTTCATGAAATGCTTTTCATCTGTGAATAATTTTCTTTTTGCAGAAGTGCTAGAGTATCATGATAATTTTTTTATCTGGTTCTTATTTAAAGAACACAGATAATACAACAACCATTGTTAATTTCCTATCACCTTGTCTGAAATTCAGTATTGCTTGTATTGTTCTTGTGTTAATTTGTAAATGGATGTCCGTTTGTTAATGTTTTTGTTCTTTTATTTTTAAAATAAAAAACACAGATAAAATATTATTAAATAAATTAAGGATTCTATGCTTCTTTATGATCAATTCAAAGGAATATGTTAATGGCAAAAATCTGGCACAGAAGAATAATTTTCTTCAGAATCTCTTTTTTTGAGATTGATATCTTTGCCTCTCATAGTGTTCACACATCTCTCAGCTTCCTTCAGAAAAATAATACACCTTTTAGTTAACAATATTACCCATGGATAACCAAGATTTTCACTGAAAATTTGATGCTAGTATAATACAAAGAGAACAGTATTCAGTATGTAGAAATACTTAGGGAAATCATGGAATTTTAAAAACAAAATTATAGCACTAGATGTTCAATGTTAAATCTAATGAAAATGCAAATTCAAAAACACATTCTTCATTTTGACATAAATATTTTAGGGAACTGATGATGTAAACATTGCATAAGGTAGAAGAAGTGACTTATAAATGTTGATACTTACAATGCTTTTCAATTAAGGCGCATGTATTTTTCAGAAATCATATAAGCTTTTATTTGAAATATTGCTTAATTCCAAAGAGAAAGTCAGAAAACTTGCAGTTCTGTTACCATGTTCAAGCTCTTCTGTCAGAATTAACCACATACCACTCTAATCTAATCAAATAGTAACCCTTCTTCCCTATAGTATCTTACAAATTCAGCAGAATGAATTTTAATACAATGAAGCTAAATCTTGGATCCAAAATGCCCACTTTTTTCCAAATTCAAACATAGGCTTTGGAGACAGACAGTTCTGGGCTTACAGCCCAGTTCTAGAAATTGTATGGAGCTTGGCAAGTTATTTCACCTTTATAAGCTTCAGTTCCTTCATCTGTTAAATATAATAATACTATTTAACTCTCAGTATTTATGAGGATTTATAATATGTAAGAGTTACCTAGTATTATGTATTATACGTGATAAACGTTTAATGTATTTAAAGATATAATCAATAACAAGCATTATACTTACAAAGTTTTTCTATTCTGCATTTTTCTTTAAAAAGATCAAAGAATTTTTTATTTTCATGCAAAAAGACTTCAATCAGTTTATTAGCCTTCTGCCTCTCTAACTTTGTGGTGGAACTTCTGAAAGGGGTAGGTACTCTACATGCCAAGGATAATGTATCAGTCAGTGCCTACTAGAGAACCAGATGTAATGCATGATATATATAAGAATTTACATAGGCTTATGATGGCCGCCTGTAGAGTCAGGTGTGGAAGGGTACAAAAGGGCCTCTGGATGCTGGAGATCCAGAGCCGAAGGCCTGGAGCGCACCCCAGTGCCCCGTGTGAATCTGTGTCAGGGTTTGTACCGAAAGGTTGAAAAGTCTGCTCTGGAAGCCAGGGAATGACATCCAAGGTGAGGGTGAACACTGGAACTCCTCAAAGCAGCAGCGCGGGGCCTTCCTTTTCCAGTTTCCTTTCTTTCTATTCACGTGACAAGCCTATTGGCTGGTGTGACTCGCACCCAGGGTGGGTGTTCTGTCTTCCGTACAACTTTTCTCCCACGCATCCAAAACTGTGCTCATCCAGTTTAGTTAAGGAGTTGCTGCTGAAATTGACAAGTCACTTAACTATCACACAATAATTACATAAAATAATTTTAATAATTATAATGAAAACCAAATGTAACGTGAATTGTTCAAATGTTACTTTTTAACCAAGATAAATCAACACATTCATCAAGAAGTAAATAAACTTGATTTTTTTCTTCACCTATGCTTTAATATTTTTCTTAAAGAATAGTAGCTTCTTGAGACCAGGGACTTATCAGCGTACCCCTATACTCCTACGTCTAGCAAACAGCCTGCACAAACAAGGCATTAAATAGCTGTTAACTGAGTTAATGAGCTGGAAGTTTATTTGCTGAAATGGCTACACACATTTGATATGTCATCAGATGACTAGAAACTATAATAATAAACTACTGTGCCAACAAAAAGCTAATGAGATTTTTTGAGCGTTTGTGTATTAGATATTGTGCTAAAAATCTCATTAAATGCAATAACTCTATGAGGCAAATATTGGTACCATTCTCATTTTCTAGATGAGGAATTGGACGAACCAAGAGGTTAAATAATTGATACAAGTACGTACAGTTGAAAGCAGATTTGAACTAAATATGTAACTCAGGAATTTGTAGTAGCCACTATAGGATAATTGTCTTCAAAATTCAGTTCGGGTATTGAAAGCACCTCATACTTGCAAAATAAAAGCTGAATTATTTTTAAGTACATATTTGCAGCACATGACTACACTCACTGTGAGGGGCTGGTACATACACATCACATATCTTGTTTGTTTGTTGTTCGTTTGTTTCCTTGATCCTCTTCTACTCACCTCCCTACATCTCTTGGTCCCCTTCCTATATGCAAAAGATCTATCTCCCTATTTACTATTATGTTTTATTTTGTTCTATAACTTATTTATATTTTAGATTTCTCACATAAAAGAAACCATATGCTATTTAAACTTGTGTGTCTGACTTATTTAACTTAACATAATGGTCTCAAGGCCCATTCATTTTCCTACAAATGACTCTAGTTTACTTTCCTTATAATAGAGTAGTACTCCCCTATGTATAAATACATTTTCATCTATTTATCTGTTGACAGACACGTGCTGCACTTCCAAGATTTACCTAGTATGAGCTGTACTGCTATAAACATTGGCATCTTACTGTAATATGATGCCATTAATTCTTTTGGGAGTATACCTACAAGGGGAATAGGTGAGTCAAATGGAAGTTCCAGTTTTAATATTTTTGAGAATCCTCACACGGATTTCCATAGTGGTATTACTAGTTTAAATTCCCACAAACATTTTAGAAGGGCTTCTTTTCCGCACATCCCAGCCAACATTTGTTACTATTTGATTTCTTGATGAGACTCATTCTTTCAGAATAAGATGGAAACTTCTTGTTGTTTTAATTTGCATTCTCTAATGGTCAGAATGGTGAACATTTTTTCAGGATTTATTGGCCATTTGTACTACTTCATTTTAGCTGTCCATCTTTTTTGTGATTGATTTTTTTTTATTTTGGTAGGGGTCTAATTTATTTATTTTTAATTCTATGTATATCCTAAATGTTAATCCTCTGAGGAATAACTAGCAAAAATTTTTACCATTCTGTAGGATGTCTTTTCACTCTACTGGTTGTTACTTTTGCTATGCAGGATCGTTTTAATTTGATATGATCCAATTTGTTGATTTTTTTCATGTTATTTCCTGTGTAATTGTGCTTCTGTTCAGAAAGTCCTTGCCTATGTCTATGTCTTCAAAAATTTACCTACTTTACCTTCCAGCAGGTTAAGTGTTTCTGCTTTAACATTTAGATCTTCAATTCATTTTGATATTAGTTCAGTACATGGTGAGAGATAGGGATCTAGGTTCAATATTTTACATGAAGTTCCAGCACCATTTGTTAAAGAGGCTAACTTTCCCAAGCTATGTTTTTGACCCTTTGTCAAAGATCAGATAGCTGAATGTGCCTGAGATTGTTTCTGAATTCTCTGTTCTATTCTATGGCTCCACGTGTCTGTCTCTGTGCAAGTAGCATGCTGCTTTTATCACTGTGGCTTTGTAACACTGAGACAGGAAATTAGGGCCTGGCAAGGAGGCTGGACAATAGGGCATGGCCCATCTGAACAATAGGGTGGGATCTATTAATTATGGAGGAAGCTAGACAATTCAGAATGACCTGCCAGTGTCAAATCACAGTGCAGGACAGTTTTCCACAGCCTGGATCTAACATCAGAAAAAGGATATCAAAGAAAGAGGCGAGTGGGCTTTGAGCCACTGTCTTGTTGCTCTTCTGGTGACCTGCTATGTATGCAGGGTGTGTTTTGTCTCTTCTTTTCACTTCTAATACTTCTTTTCTCTTTTCCTTTTAACTCCTACACTTTCGTTGATTTATCACCAACAAATGAGAATTCTGCACTCATTTGTTGTCTCCATCCAATTCTTTGAAAAGGACTAGAGCCTGGAACCACTGGGTACACCAGCATCTCATAACAATGTAACTTGAAATCCAGGATTGTGATGCCTCCCACTTTAGTCTTATTGTCTGGGAATGCTTTTGCTATTCTGGATCTGTTCTGTTTTTATGCTAATTTTAGATTGTTTTTTCTAGTTCTGTGAGAAATGCTGTTGATATTTTGCTTGGGATTGCATTAAATCTGTATATCAATTTTGGAAATATGGCCATTTCCACACTATTGATTCTGCCTATCCCATAGCAGAAAATAATATCCCATTTTCTGATTTCCTTTACAAATTGTTTTTTCAGAATACTGTAGTTTTCATTTCAGATGTCTTTTACTTCTTTGTTTAGGGTAACTCCTAAGTATTTAACTTTTCTTGATGTGATTGCAAGTGTTTTTAATTTCCTAATTTTTCTCTGAGTAAATTTATTAGCAGTGTAACAGAATGCTACTGATTGTTGTATGTTGATTTTATATCCTGCTACATTAATGAATTTCATTTTTAATTCTAGGAGTCTTTTGTGGAATTTCTGGGGTCTTCTATTAGAGAAACATGTCACCTGTGAACAATGATAATTTGCTTTCTTCCTTTCCTATATAAATGTCTTTTATTTCTCTTGCCTACTTGAGCTAGATTCTTGATATCTCCCAGTACCATTCTCTGTGAACTCAGATATATTTCACTACATGCTAGTTGTCTTGTCTGTGAGATGGGAATTTTAAAATACCTATTTTTCCAAGCATGGTGGCACACACCTAAAATCTTAGTGCTGTGAGAGGAGTATCCAAGTTAGAGGAGAGCCTAAGACACTCTCTCAAAATACAAACTTTTTTTAAAAACAGAGAATGTCGCTCAGGGCTAAGGCCTTGGGTTCTATCTCCAGTACAACCCTGCCCACACCAAAAAGATACCTATTTCATAGCTATCAAAAGTAGATAGTAGTGAGAAACAGTACAATGCAGGTGAAAGCATTTTATAGGGGCTGGGCATGGTGGTGCACACTTGTAATCCTAGCACTTGGAAGGCTGAGAGAGGATTTCTGCAAGATCATGGCCTACCTGAGCTACATAATGAATTCAAGGTCATCCTGATCTCCACAGTGAGACCCTGTCTCAAGAAAACAAAACAACCCCCCCCAAAAAACTATATAGGTAAGGAAGTTTTCTACTGTCCTTAGCATATATAAATTTATCCATAAAATATTTGAAAACAGAAGCAGGGAAAAAGTAGAGAAACAAAATTATAAGGAAATAACATCATGCTTAGTAAGCCCAGTAGCACAAAAATATTACCATTCAAAAAGGTTTAGAAAGAAGCTTTTAAGTATTTGCACAAGCCTGCAAAAGGCTTAAGTGTCTCCACCTAACAGTACAAAACAGCTCCATGCCCATTTTGTGATACCAAGCGGAGCTAGAAATAAAAATAATGATGCCTTAACTTTATGTGAATAAAACCCCTTTCAAACACATCATTTTGATACTATTGCTCTGAAAGACAGAGTACTAACATCAGGGAGACCGAATAAAAGGAGCATAGTGAATAAAAACCCAACATACATGTTTTTCCCCCTACCCCACCTCTTACTATCTATGTGGCCTTGAGCAAATTACTTCTCTCTGAATATCAGTTTTCTTATGTAAGAAAATTTTAAAATACTAGTAATTAATTAGTAATTAATGAGTTGTAATTAACTAGTAATTAATAGTAATTAATGAGTTGCGAGAGTGCGGTGACATAATTTACGTTAGCCACATTATAGAGTAAAAACCCTTTACCAACAATAAATAGTGTAGTTATCTCATCATTGGTTTATATAGCTGAGTAATTGAAGCTCCAAGTAGTAATAAAGGGTTCAAAGTCCCGCAGTTAATGTGCAGCAGAAATAAGAACAGAACATAGACACTTCTACTCTTACCCTGACATTTTTACTTTGTCAAGTCTATGCTATTTTCTATCCGTTTATTACTAGAGAAAATATAGAATACTCATTCTCTCTTAAGAAGTGGTTGGATTTTATATTCTATGAGATCATTTTAACTTGTAAAGTCCGTTATTTATTAAAAGATGTCCAAACAAGTTGATTTTATGTTGGAATGTTCCTCTCACAAAAAAAGTGGTGGAAGTAGAAACGTCGATTCAGTATCTGGTTTACTTATTACTACAGAAATAAATTGATCTCTGCTCTAGCTTTTTGACATGTAATTCTGGTAGTAATAGGTTCACATCCACTTCTCTCTCCTCTACCTGCTAACAGAAAGCATCCTGTAGTGGTGTTAGAAATCTATCAGTAACTGCCTAGTGTTTCCCTTAAACAGAAAGCTACTATTTCTAATCACAATAGCAGTTTGTCAACAGCTTACTATAATAAAGGGCAAAACACTGACATGCCTCTGTTATGACATTTAGATACTCTCACCTGGAATCCCACTTCTGTGTTAACTGGGAACACAATTATCAGTACCCTTGTACAAATCCACAACTAAGCCTCAACAATGCCAAGCTATCAAGCAAGACATACATTGTAATTTCCATAACTACCTTAACAGGTGAGGAAGATGGCATGATTCCATTTACTAGATACAGCTAAGTGTTTATCACATTTAGGAAAAACTCATTTGGGCTTTAGAAAGTTATTGTATCAAAACTCTAGGGCTATATTGGTATGATTGTTGTACTACTGTGCTCATTTTTTTATCAGAGCAGGTATGGCTCTTTCCCATTTCGGATAGAAACCTATAATCAAGGCAATGAAAAAACAAACATAAGATACTGTTTCTGTCCACAAGTAGCTCTCAGTCTGATGGAGAAGACATATATACAATGATCTTTAAAATATAGTACACTTAGAGAATGGGTATATAAACAGAAAATAAATAGAAAACGGTCAAATGATGAAGATGGAATCCTTGAGTATGTTAGAGAAAGCTATATGACAAAACTAGTGGGAGAATAAAATAACCTGGGCTAGTCAGAAAGAAAAGGAGTTACAGCATAGCTAGTAACCAGTGGGAGCAGGGACGTGGAGAGCACAGACCACCAGCCGGCTGACGGAGGGCCCTTCATGTTGTTCTTTACTTTACTCTGAGGTCCGATTAGAAGCTGGTAAGTGCCATGGCAGACATATGTTGAAAAGTTTTCATTTCATTTGATTCATGTGATGAAAAGAAATTCAAATGCTAGTGTGCTGAGTAATCCATATGACCACTCAGCACGGCACAAAAATGTAAAACGTATTATTCTATTTCTATATTAACATCCATTAGGAAGGAACTAGCCTTTTGTTGTTGATTTGACTATTCTAAATAACAGTGTTGTGGGAACTACAAATGGCATTTCAATATGTATATATATTTACAATAACAGAAAATGGAAGAGTAAAAATTGATTGGTTATCTAATATATGTCAGATATTCTGTTAGGTACTCTGAACATGTTACTTGATTTACCAATGAGGTAAGTTTTCTAAATTCAATTTATAGATCTAAACACTGAAATTTGAAGGAATTAAGTAGCTCATGTATATAAAGATGTATATACACATATATAGCATAGAAATATCAATCCCCAAAATCTGAAGTGAAGCTTCAAAGAAGTGGTACCCAAATCACTTGCTGAGTAATAAGCATTGCAGACACAGTTCTGACTTCGAAAAATGCAGGCTACAGAACACAAATAAAATGGGATGCATCTAATGAAGGTTTTAAAGTAAAATTTATAATTTTACTAGGAAGAAAAAAACAAAATCAATAATTAAAACTTCTGTTTAGAACACTATGAAAAATAATAAATCCAATGTAGTTAGAAATAAATAATAAAGGTCAGAGTGCAAATCAACAAAAAAGAAACACAAATCATTAGAAAATCTGTGAAAGCTAAATTTGGATCTGAAAACATCAAGAAAGAAACTAACAGAAAAAATACAAATTTGCATTTCTAAAATCAGTAAGCTAAGATAGGACATTCTAGAATTTTACAAGAATGAAAGAGGCCAGGGATATAGCCCAGCAGCATAAGTGCTTGTCTGGTAAGTCTGAGGTGATGAATTCCATTCCTGGTACAAAAAAAAAAAAAGAATGAAAGCTTACCTAGTCCCCCACACAGTTTATTTCATGTAGTTAATTTCATCTATAGGATTTTCATGGGTTTTGCCCCAGCTTCTGGGATTTGAAAGTGTGATCTTTCCAAACACAACTCAAAGGGGCTGCAGGAAGCTAGGACTTAAGTTATTACCCTAACTGTAATTTCTATCACCCTTTCAAATGGAAAGTGATTTTTAAAGAAATCAATGAATGTTTACAAAGTACATAGCTTGTCCTTGTACTTAAAAGCTTCCACTGTAAAGAACCCAGTACAAATCTTTCATGACCCCTGTCCTAGAGTATGTCACATATACAACCAGTCCTTTACCTCACTTTTCTAACTGTCCAGTCATACCATTTTTCTCTATACAAGGGAGGTAAAGAAGGGAATGTGGGGGGAAAGCTTCTTTGTTTTTTTCATTTTTAATCACCCTTAGTTTAAGATTTTTTCAGGCTGATGAGACAGTAGGAGAAAATTCACACTATCTGGTAACAACCTAACTACCTACATTGACAGACTACTGTTTTCCAAAAAGGTGAGAGGGCTAAATCACCATTAAATGGTATTTTAATATGTGAAAGATAGTGAGATGTCACTGTGAGACTTGACTAATCACAATTTGAAAAGTGAAAATATGTCAAGCAGTAACCAAACATAATGTCAAATCACAAACTGTACTGCACACACAGTTAGTATCATGATCTTCCTTACTCAATACTGATTTTGTTTATGACATTTATAATGAGCTTTTGACATTTGAGTGATAGCTACATCAAGATAAGAAATTAGAACACCTGGATATTAGCTTTTCTAAAGCATGCTGAAAATGGAATTACAAATTATTGACAACTAAAATGCTTTTAAATGTCAGAGTATGAGTTTCATGAGAGTGGAAACTATCTATAGACTAGCTGATACAGTGACTGTCATCATATTTTTTTAACCCAAGAAATATGACACTCTCATCCAAACCATCCTGAAATATATGTGGGCTGGAGCCTAGTCAAGGTAACTGGACTAGAAAAGAAGCTACTTTGTTGACATCTTTCATTAGCAACTTCACATAATCATTAAATAATTTTTTAAATTAAATTTTAATGATTTAGGAAAATAGTATTAAGTCCGTTTCATAAGTACACATCCTATTTCAAACATAAAGCTCAGAAAAGGCCACCTTAATTATCTTATCTATCCAAAAGATGGGTCAGTCAGTGAGTTAACTGTCATAATTTTTTACACTGGGACTATACCAATGGAAGAGAAACAGTATGTTAAAATTTTTATATGGAAAAAGAACTATTTTCCCAGAAGAACTGAAAACATCATATCACAGCAATATATGTGCATCATGTTTATAGCAGTACAATTTGTAATAGCTAAAGCATGGAAGCACCCCAAATGCATATCAACTGAGGAATGAATAAAAATGTTGTGGTATTTTTACATGATGGAATATTACTCACCTATAAAGATTTGCATGATGGAATACTACTCAGCTATAAAGAAAGATAATTTTGAAGCTTTTATAGGTAAATGGACACAACTAGAGACCATAATCATAAGTGAAATAAATCAGACTTGCATGTGTAAACACTGTATTGTGTCACTAGTGTAAGAACCTCACTGGTGTAAGAACAACACATACATAGACACACATATACACCTATATGTACATATGCATATACACATATACACATATATGCCTATACACATACACACAAGAATACACACATATACACATAGAAATATACACACAGATATGTACATACACACATACTTACAAACATATATATATACATACACACCTTCACACACATATACACATAACCATGCATACATAGATACATATACACATGAATACACAAATACATATACAATACATACATACATACATACATAAACACCTAAACACTTCCTTACACACAGCTACACACAAACATACACGCATATACACAAAGGCACACACACACATACATGTTCATACATACAGACACATTCACACATAGACAATACATACACATATAAAATCTAGGAGGTACAATAGACATTGCGAAACAAAAGGAAACTGTTCAAAAGGAAAGAACAACTGTGATGAGGCAAAAGAGAAAAGAAAGAAGGGGAAAATATGTATGTATGTGTACACAGGATAGCTAAAATAGTTGTACTGCTGACTTTTATCACTCTGTTGAAAGGATTGATTAATATTTAAGTGTTCAATCAATATTATGTCTATATTTGTTTATCTGAGTATCCAGTTTGAAGATATCAATGTATAATACAACAACCATTGTTAATTTCCTATCACCTTACCTGAAATTCTCTATTGCTTATACTGTTCTTTTTTAAATGTATGTGTGTTTGTTAATATGTTTTTATTCTTTTACATTTAAAATAAAAAATGAATCTGAAAGAGTGAATAAAATCCAGGAAGTATAATAGATATTGTGAAAAAGAAATTTAAAAAGCATTCTAAAAGAATCACCTACTTTCCAGTTGACAATTGGTAATTTAGAAGAACCACATAATTGTATAGATTAAGAAACTGAGATCTGTAAGAAAAAAGTAGTTATACTAAGGTATATGTTTAATTTTTTAAAAAATGTAAACCAGTAAAAGACACATTGCTATTAATCTCCCTCAAAATACTCCCTGTCAGTTTGAATACACTTATCCCATTGTTCTTCCCACTTTCTGAGGCAGTTCTGGAAATCCTCTTTTCTGAGGGCTTTTAATTGATTGCCCTGTGGGGGCTGCTTCATTGTCCTTCATCAATTCGAAATGTTTACCTTGAAGGCAGTAAGGGCAGCCAGTGCAAGAAGCACCTGGGACTAGGCAACCAGACTGGCCAGAGGAATCCAGGTGCCTGACCCATTCCCTTACACCACAGGAAGCACCTCAAACTTGGCTACCAGCCCTGCCAGAGGAACCCAGTGTCTGGCCCATCCCCCTATACCACAGGAAGGGCAGTCAATGCAGGAAATGCCTGGGATTCAGCAACCAGGTTGGCCAGAGGAACCCAGGTGCATGACCCATCCCACTACACTGCAGGAAGCACCAGCACCAGGCAAAGGGCTTGGACAGAGCAACCCAGGGTAAATCCATGCTAACAAGGAGGAACACTTCATATACAAGCTCCTAATTTATGGTTGGTTCTGTTATAGAAATAAAAACTTTACTCTTATGGTCTAAAGTACAAAATCAACAGTTACCACAGTTTGTCAATTTCTAAATTACCCCTAATGCTATCACTATTGCTAATCGTAGTACCGTAGCTGGGATGTCATATCTGCTGTAGTCACTTATTCTCCCTTGGGTAAAAACAGTGGGAAGTTCTGGGGTAATAACCTCACCACAGCCCCACACCTAGAGATGGAGGTCAGAGCGCAACAGAAACCAACACCCCACTCTCATTTAATTCAGAAGGTAGGATCGTAGGATAGACACACACCAAGAATCTCCAACACATAGAAAAGATATCCCTGAAGAAGAGAATTTTCCTAGAGAGGCTTTGATACTAGTGACATAGCTACCTACTACCAAAATTCACAAGGATCATTATAGTAAACAAAATACAGATGTCTTTTTGAAATAGAAAATATCGGGACAAAAGAGCAAAATGCAGTCTCAAACCTCCAGCCTACCCAGAAAAGTCCAGGAGATATCAATAGAAGAAATTTGACATCACGCAGCAGAAATGTCCAAAACGATAGCAACTGAAGCAGAGAAACAACTCCAGGAGGCCATACAGGAAATCAGATCAGAAATAACCTCTCAGGCAGAAAAAGAAGTGACAACCATAATGAAAGAATTTATTAGCATATCTAAAGAAGACATGGGTTAAAAAATAGAGGCACAGGGCTGGGAATATAGCTCAGCAGCACAAGTGCCTACCTAGTAAGCGCAAGGTCCTCAGTTTGATTCCCAGTATGAATATGTATATATATATATATATATATATATAGAGAGAGAGAGAGAGAGAGAGAGAGAGAGAGAGAGAGAGGCAAATAGAAAAAGACAGAATTAACAATACAGGAAAGACTTAGAATGCATGGAACAGATTCGAGAAGAAATCCAGGAAATTTAAAATACCATTGAAAGCCGGCAAAACTGCTTCAACAAGACTGAAAATAGACATTCAGACCTTGAAGACATCATGCTAATGACCAGGAAAGGAAAGACCTCTTAAAAATAAGAAGGAACCAGGAAATAACAGTGTACTAACTGAAAGATGGTTCAAAGAAAAACAATATAAGAATGATAGGTGTCAATGAAAAAGCAGGACTCAACACAAATGACACTAAAAGATTTTTGCAGAAGTAACAGAAAATTTCTAGGCTAGGGATATAGCTCAGTGGTATAAGCACTTACCTGGGAAGTGCAAGGTCCTGAGTCTGATCCCCAGTACCACGAAAGAAAGAAAGAAAGAAAGAAAGAAAGAAAGAAAGAAAGGAAGGAAGAAAGAAAAAGAAAAAGAAAAAGAAAAAGAAAAAGGAAAAGGAAAAGGAAAAGGAAAAGGAAAAGGAAAAGGAAAAGGAAAGGAAAGGAAAGGAAAGGAAAGGAAAGGAAGAAAATTTCCCAGGCCTACGAAAAAAATCTGACATACCTTAAGTGAGGCATATAGAAATCCAGTTAGCTTTAACCAAAATGAATCTACACACAGACATATAATAATCAGAACTGCAGAAATTCATCACAAGAGCAACAATAAACAGATCACCTATGAAACAGAGTCCATCAGAATCAGGCCAGACTTCTCAATACAAAACATCAAGTCAATAAGGCTTGGAGTGAAGTGTTTCAGTCCTGAAAGCAAACAACTTTCAACCCAGTTTGATGTACCCTGAAAATCTATCTTTGAAAACTAATGACGAGATAAGATACTTCTACAACAAAATACACCTGAAGAAATTCATGGTCACCCAACCACCTCTATAAAGAGGACTGAAAGATATTGTAGAAATAGATAAAAATAACCACAATTCCAAGAGCAACAACAAAAAGAAACCAGAAAGCAGGGCAGCAATTAAACAGAGTGAAAATAGGGAACGGGCAGCAGGCAAATAACATGACAAAAACAAGCAAATATATATGTTATAGCCATCAATGTAAATACCCTCTATTCATCAATCAAAAGAAGCAGACTGGCATAGTGGATCAAGAAACAAGATCTAACAATATGCTGTATACAAGAAACACATTTATCTCAAAAGGAAATGCACAGACTAAAACTCAGTGTATGGAAAAAAACAAACTCAACATGACAGGAACACAGAAAAAAGCAGAGATAGCTATTCTGTTTGCAGACAATGTGAACTTCAAACCAAGAATGATCAAAATAGATAAAGAAGGTCACTACATGCATGATAGGGGAAACCTTCAAGAGGAAGAAATAATAATCATAAATATATATGCAACAAATATAGGAACACACAACTATATAAGACAAATGTTAATAGACATGAAAAATCAAATAACCAATAACACAATTATAATGGGATACATTAACACTACATTGTTGCCAAGAGATAAATTAACTAGGCAAAAAATTAAGCAAGGAAGTAACAAAACTGAAGTGAACTTGTGAACAAATGTACCTAGTACCCATTTACAGTGTTCAACCCAATAACATCAGAATATACATTTTTCTCAGCAGCATACAGGATATTCTCTAAAACAGACCATAGAAAATGCAAAGGAATTGACATTAACCCATGTTTTTCAGCTGACCACAGTGCAATGAAATTGGTAATTAATAACAAAAGCAACCACAAATACTCCATACCCAATTGGAAATTCAGTGACACCCTATAGAACAACCAATGAGTCACATATTAAATTGAAGAAGATATTAAACAATATGTACAATCAAATGAAAATGCAAATACAACTTACTGGATCATGTAGGATACAATGAAAGCAGTGCTAAGAGGGAAATTTATAGCGTGAATGCTTACTTGAGAAAAACAGAATGAGCAAACAGGCCTAATGATAAATTTCAAGCTTCTACAAAAAGAGCAAGTCAAGACCAAAGCACATAAAAGGGAGGAAATTATAAACAACAAAGCAGAAATTAATCAATTGACACAAAGCAAACAATACAAAGAATTAATGAATCAAATAGTTGGTTCTTTGAAAGAATAAATAAAATTGATAAACTGCTAGCCAACATTATCTAAAAGAAGGAAAGAAAAAGCTCAGATTCATGCATTGAGGAATGAAAAGGATGAAGTCACTATAGATCCTGTGGAAATTCAGAAGATCATCAACAGCTACTTTGAAAATCTTTGCTTTCATAGGATAGAACCACAGAAGAAATGGACAGATTCCTAGAGGTGTATGAATACCAAAACTGAATCAAGAAGTTATAAAAATTCAGTTAATATCAGTTAATGAAATTGAAAACATAATTTAAAACTTACCAACAAGGAAAAACCAAGGCCCTGATGGATTCACAGCTGAATTCTACAGGAAATTTAGGGAAGATTTTAATGCAATCCTCCTAAAACTCTTCAGTGAAATTGAAAGGGAAGAAATTTTTCCCTAACTCATTTCTGGAGTCAAGTATTATCCAATACCAAAACTGGAGAAGGACCCAAATAAGAAAGAGAATTCCAAGTCAATCTCCCTAGTCAACAGAGATGCAAAAATCATCAATAAAATACTAGCAAACAGCATGCACCAAATCATCAAAGAGATTATACACTATGACCAAGTGGGATTCATCGCAGAAAGGCAGGGATGGTTCAACATAGCCAAATCAACGAAAATAATACAGCATCTCAACAGACAAAAATCACATGATCATTTCAATAGATGCAGAAAAAACTTTTGATAAAGTCCAACACTTATTCATGATAAAAATCCTACAGAAAATCAGAATAGATGGTCTTTACCTCAATCTGATAAAAGCTGTCTATGACAAACCAACAGCCAGCATTATACTAAATGGACAAAAACTGAAAGTTTTCACTCTAAAATCAGGAACAAAACAAGGATGTTTACTATCATCACTCTCCAACATAGATCTGGAAACACTAGCCAGAACAATTAGATAAGAGAGAGAAATAAAAGGAATAAGGATAGGAGAGGAAGAAGTAAAACTATCATTATTTGCAGATGACATGATATTCTACATAGGAGACACAAAAAAACTCTATCAAAGGACTTCTAGAATTGCTAAGCAAATTCTGTAGTGTAGCTAAATACAAAGTCAACGCTCAAAAATCAATAGCATTCCATTACACAAACAAAAATCTCTCTGATAGAAAAATTAGGAAAACCACCACCTGCACAATACCATTCAGCTCTCATGTTAGGATTAGTACTTTAAAAAGAAGAAACATTAGAAAGCTTGCTATCCCTTTCTACTACATAAGGACATAACAATAATATATCTAGGAAAAGAGCATTCACCAGAATCTTACCACATTCTTTTCTTGATCCCAGACTTCTGTCGCTATAACTATGCTTAAGCCACCTCACCCATAATACCTTGTTATGGGATTCTGAGCTGATTAATACAGATAGTGAAGAATAGTGTTAATTCGTCTTTAAATATTTTATGAAACAATTTGGATCAAAATTTTCCTTTGGAGGATTCTTTGAATGTTTAAAAATTACTAATTCTATTTCCTTAATGATTATGGAGCTATACAAATTATATATTTCAATGAGTTGTGGTAGTTTTTACTTGTCATGAAATAAGCTTCATTTCAATGAAGCTGCCAATGTGTGTATAGTTCTTCATAGTACTCCTTTGTTACCTTCTTGATGTCTTACACGATCCATGGTAGTGTGCCTATTTCATTACAGATACTGATAACTTGTATCTTCTCTGTTTTTGTCTTTATTAGTTTGTTTGTTAGTCTTGTGTCTTACATCGCTTCTTTTAATTTTTCCAAAAACTCAGTAGTGATTACATTGATTTTTGTCATTTTTCTGTTTTCAATTTCACTGATTTCTCTCCTCTATCATTCCTTATCTCCAGTTGCTTTTGGTCAACTGTTTTCTTTTTTATCTGGCTACTTGAACTGAAGATGTTTATATTATTAATATTAGACTTCCTTCTTTTCTAATGTAAGGATTTAGTGCTATAAATCTTCCTCTCAGCACTCCATTAGCTAAATTCTACAAATTATGGTATATTATACCTTTATTTTATTCAGCCCAATGAGTTTTCATTTCAGTGTGTCCAACTGTTGGACCCAAAAATCATTTGGAATTGCATTGTTCACTTTCCAAATCTTTTTCTATTGTTGACACTATGTGTTATCTCATCTACTATGATTTTATCTCATCTACTATGGTAGATGTTATCTCATTTACTATGGTGAGGAAACATGTTCTTTAATTTCAATTATTTGAAATTTGTGGAGGTGTGTATTATATCCCAGTATATAATCTATACAAATATATGTGCCTTAGGCACTTGAAAAAAATATTCATAGAATGAAAATAATGTGCTTGATATGTGGAGTGGTCTATGTTGATTGACTTCTGTTGAATGACAGTAGTTTTTATTTCATTTTTGTATTTTCCAGTTTTGAATGTTCATACATTCTTTCTTTTTTATTTTCCACTGCAGGAAATCAAACCCAGAGTCTTGAATATGCTACATAAGTGCTCTACTATTGAGCTGTACTCCAAGTACTATATCTTCTGTTTCTCTAGTAATTTTTCATTTGTTTTAAGTGTGTCTATAATAGCTCATTGGAATATTTCTATTATGACTGCTTTTAAAAACTTGTGAGTTAATTCTAACACTTTTGTTATGTCAATGTTGATATCTCTTGATTGGTTTGTTTCATTCAAGCTCAGATTTTCCTAGTTTATGATAAGACATGATTTGAAAATGAAATGTGAAGTTATCTATATTATTTTATGAGATTCTAGATCTCATATAAATCTTATGCTTTCACAGTCCTCTCTTGACATTGCTCTGGTGAGATGCAAAGGGGTGCTACCTCACTACATATAAGTGTGAATACAAACTCAACTTTTCCACTTGTCTTTTATTAATATTCAGAGGGATTGTGGATGAGAATTCAGGTTTCCCACTAGACACCCCTAATATTATCCCTAATGCTATATCATTCCTCAAATCCCTAGGTGTTCTGCCTTCTTTGCTCTTTCTTCTTATGTGTCATCTATATACGTCCAGGATTTCAGGTGTACTAGCAGGAGGAAGAAGGAAAAATGTATCTCCTGCAATTCTCTGGAAATTGAATTCCTACATCTCTGCTTTAACAACAGAAGGCCATATACAGGTGTCTATATTGGAAATTAATGAGTATGCTCAATTTCTATCATAACTTCTCTATAAACCTGTGTGCAAGATCCTTACCTCTCTTCATAAGCATACTTTTGTGTTGATCTTTGGTTTCATGAAGCTAAGGATTAAAATTTATGTCTGTTCATTGTAGAACTTTTTCAGTTTTATGGATATTATAATGGCAAGAAGATTTTACCTACCATTAAGCCACACTTTCATATAAACCAGTATAGTAAGTGATTTTCTCTACAGTAGCCTCTAACTACTAAATGGGGTATAATAAACTATGTGTCAAAAAAAGCTTCTGGAATCAAGGATTTCCATATGATTATTTATTAAGTGAAGTCAAGTTTTCTTTTTCCTTGGTTAAAAAACACATACATATTGTTATGGTTAGGTCTAGAGGGTCACCCATATGTCTCATATGTTCAGAGCCAGCCAGGGCCTGTAAAAGACAATTAGATCAGTGTCCATTCATGAGTTCTGTAGCTGACCACACTGTTAGGAGGTGGGGCCTGGTTGAAGGAGTCACTGGGGGAGGGGTGGTCTTGAAAAGCGTATTCTTCTCCCCTGCCCCTCTCTGTACTTTTTGCTTCCTGGATTCCTTAGGTTGGGCACCTTTTCCTTTGCCATGCTTCTGTGCCATTTTGTTTCCGCTTTGGAGCTGGCTTGCCCTGGAGTGAAACTGTGAGCCATAACAATCCTTTTAAGTTGCAGGTTTTGGGTATTTTGTCCTAGTGATGAGAAAATAACTAAAAAATATGATATACAGTTTATGGATTACAGACTCATCAATGATTGTTCGTCAAAGGATTACCTTCTATAAGAAAGGGTTGACTGCCTACTTTTTACATTTGTTCAACTTGTCATTGCAATTTTTTCCTCTTATCAGAAATTTTCAATACCTTGAGTTTTAGTAATTTATTCACTCATCCATCAAACATACTACTTCATATCAGAACAACTAGGTAGGCCCTTGGGCATGGCCAACTCTAATGGTTTGTCACTAGTGTAACCTGAAAGGGACCTGTAACTGCAAAGGGCCCTGCTCTCAGAGAGGCTATGTTTGATTTAACTTTGACTTCATCATCTTGCAATTCTTTGTAATAAGTAACACAGAACTTCGAGTTTCCACTTTTCACTGGGCCCCACAAATTATGTGCTTTACTGTATCCTGTAGAAATAAATGACCCTCAGAGGGTAACTTAGTATCAGAGCAGACAGGAGAATTTCATCATGTGTCAAGTGGTATTAACAGTCCAGTGGCTCAGAGAAAGCTCCCACCTGACAGTGTCTATGGTGAGCTCTAAACTATGTACCAAGTCTCAGACTGATTTTTGTTCAGTAGTTTCAGTAACTTTAGCACTAATTTTTAAATTCAATTCCTAATCTACATAGTTCATCAACTCCAAGGTCTTCATGTATATTTTGCACTAAAAAAGGAGAAATACCTGTACCAGCCTCTGAGTATAGGCATAAATTCAGGCAGAAAAAGCACTATCAGAAGAATCAGATCAGCTAGGGAAGAAAGTCTAGGTACTCTAAACAACCTGTGCATTGGTATCAAAAGAAAAGATAAGGATTAAATATAGTCATTGTATCAAACTATTTTTACTTGTTTTTTTCTAATTTTTATTAGTACATGTTTACCATACATAATAATTACATTCTTCATGATGAACTGGCACATGTACATAACATATCTCAATTATTTCCCCCTTCACTATGAGATTCAATTTATTCATCTTATAAGTCCTTCTAAAATTAATTATTATTGGTACATATTATCAGATCAGTAGGCCAAAAAACATATGAAATACATAAATGAAAGAATCATATTAAGTATTGAAGAAGCCAAAATAATATTAAGTAGGGTGGTGTTTATTTAATCTACTACTAGCTCATTCAAACCTAGCAGTAAGCTTCATTTCATAGAAATTTTAATAAAAAGTCACCAAGTCTTGCTCTCTAATATAAAATAGTTTAAAATATGGGGATAAGGAGTGACCTATGAGCCATGGATTACAACAGTCATGTGGAAACCATATGAACATCAGCAATGCTAACTGTAAGAGCGCAACCTAGAAGCTAGGAGAAGCTTCCCAGAAGAGACACTTTATCTCACCTTTTAAAGTATTTGTGAGGTAAGCAAAGTTTAAAGACAGAAAACCTTCCAGATAGAAGACAGAACATGAATAATGAAGGATTCATCAAGGATGAATTCCAAATTTTTAGTTTGGATGATTAGACAGTGGGTCAGACAATCAATTAAAATTAAGACTATACAAAGAGGATGCAAGCTTGAGGAAAAGTTTTTCTCCAATACTGTTGTGAAAGTGTCTGACAGGTGGAAAAAAACAGATTATGATGAAATGGGGCCTCAAGACTAAGGAGTCATAAGTGTTTAGCTTGTCAACCTACACAATGCTGTAAGAAAGCTAGGTGAAATCCAAAAGTTAATACAAAAGCAGGGCAGGCTCCAAGCAGCTTGGACCATTCTAGATTCATAAGGGAGCATAATAAAAGCCTCTGATTGTACATCTGGTTAGACACCAAAGATGTTCTCATACATTCAGCAAATCAAAGTCTATAAAAGTTTCAGTGCCTTTTCCTTAAGATTTTATTGCTTTTGTTCTGCCAAAGCAACACATAGACTAGCCATGAAACTTTGCATAAAATTTAAATATCAATCTCTCATTCCTTTGGCAGTAGATCAGCCAAGAATCCATAACTATAAGAATCTTCTAGCCTAAGATGTTCTGTTTCTAGTACCCAGAGTTTCATTTGCATAAAGATCTTTTTCACTTTCTACATCTGTGTTTTATTTATATTGCAACAGCAATATTTATAAGTTTATATCACAATAAGTTTCCAGTCTAAATTTGGGTCTTTTTTTAATTGTTCAGCATTGAGAAACCACATACAAAGATGAAAAAATTCCAGCATGGAATCCCTCAATGTGAAGCTCGCACTAGTTTCCCTCATAAACAACCAACCATGTCATGTCATGTGACTGAGTGTTGCTGCTAAAGCAACATGAAGGGTGAAATATGACTATTTCAGTCTGAAGTCGACTTTATAGTCTTAATAAAAAGGTAAAGATTTATTCCACTTTACATAAATTGGTAAATTTTATTGTAAATTGGTGGTTTTATTGTATTTTTACTACTCATTTCACTATTTCCACTATTAAATTGAATTTTTTGGCTATCAGAACACGTTTTTGATACTTATTTGACTAAAAGGAATTTTTTCTATATTAAGGCTAACTTTAAGGTTAGAATCAAACATTATGTTCCCTTTCAAACCTTCCATTATCTATTCTCTGGTACCTGGCTAAACTAAAAGTCCTAAGCTTTCAAAATGATTTAGTTATATTCCTAGTACTAAACTTACTGTATTACACATTGGTTTATAGGGTTTTGCGTACTTGATTCATCCACATAACTAGAGTGTATGCTCTAAGAGTGCAAACAGAGACCATTACACAGTACCTTAATTCACAGGGAATCTAAAAATATTTACTGAATAAATAAAACTACTCTCTATAGCTACATTCCAATTTTAATCAATATTAATTTAGCTATTTATTCAATGAACAATATTTCTCTGGTTGATATACAATCACTGACCCTAACTACACATTTAAGATTCAGTGTTAATATCTCAGCATCAAAACTATCAATTTTAGCCAGGCATGGTGGCACATGCCTATGATCCCAGCACTTGGGAGGCTGAGGCAGGAGGATCATTGCAAGAGTTTGAGACCAGCCTGTGCTACAAAGTGAGTTCAAGGCCAGACTGAGCTGCATAGTGAAACCCTGTCTCAAAAAGACAAAAACAAACAAAAACACAAAGAAGACAAAAAACATACCTCCAAAACGTAACAATAAACCAAATTAATGTTTTCGATTAATTATTTATTTAATGTTTATTTGCTTATTATCGTTTCCTCACTAAAATTTTATCATAAGGACACATCTCTTTTTGTGCCATTATATTTTCAGTGCCTTGCAAATATTAGGTGCTTAATAAATACCCCAATCTAATAGTTTCTGAAATTATGCAATATACGAAGGATTTTGCTACATGATCACTACTTTAATTTCAAATGTAATAATTATAATTACTCATTTATTTTAAAAAATGGTTATTTCAATCAATAGTACTTCATATGCAAACTGAGAGTCAGACAGGTTAAGCAACCAACTGAAAGTCAACAATGAGAAGGTAGCTAAGATTGAATTTAAATTCAGTACTGTTTACTTCTATTCTGTGTTACATCTGTGTTACATTGTAGCCTAAGCATTCATTACATACTCAGATTAATTCAGTGAGAAAAAGCAGCTCAGGCTCCTTGTTCTCAACTTTAATCTTTCCCTTTTTAGTGGAACTGGGTAGTTAAGAACATCTAAACAACTAATCAAGACTTTTAAAATGAAATTAATATCATTCAGATGAAAAGGTAAGTTAGCCAAACATAGCCATTTGTTCAAACATGCTTTTGTAACACAACATAATAAATACTGCTGGATAATTAAACAATGTGTTTGAGATAAGGCATTTTACTTTGAGTGAAAAGGCAAAAGTGAATAAAAAAGAAGAAGAAATGCTCTGTATCTGGTTGCCTAATTATCCTGTGCATTTGTATGCTAGTATTTTAACTTAATGACATAGGTTAATTATACAGTTTTTCCATGTACTAAAGAGAAAATTCATGAATGAAATCAAGTCTATTTTAAGAAGTACAAATTAAAATTCCTGGATTAGATTAATATCTGAATTGTTTTACATATTACAAATTTAAAATAATTTAGAAAAATGTGTTATAATCAATTACTTGGCTAACTTAAAACAGGGTATTGATACCAAATATAATTATTCTACACTCCCTTTGTAATATAACTCACTGGAGCAACAGAATTATTGAAACAAGAGAAATACTGGTATAAAATTGCTTCTGATATATTAATTTTTAAAGTCAAATTGATCAC
Organism: Dinomys branickii; assembly: GCA_004027595.1. Taxonomy (NCBI): domain Eukaryota; kingdom Metazoa; phylum Chordata; class Mammalia; order Rodentia; family Dinomyidae; genus Dinomys; species Dinomys branickii. The sequence continues at coordinate 7,245 of PVLD010012123.1, read as the reverse complement.
CAAAATCTGTAGATGGGACATTACCAGACAAGGACTACCAAGGTCCCTACAATGTATGAGTTATGAGATAAAAATATGAAAAAGCTTAAATATTCAAAATGAAAATTCAAGCACACCTTCAAGAAGGGACAAAGTAGGCAGCGTGGAAAGCAGGAGAGTTGGAATTTAAGGTCAGCTCTGCCAAAAACTAGATGTATGACCTCGATTCAATCAGTTCATCATTCTGAAGCTCAAGTATTTCATGTATAAGAAAAAATAGACTTTTAAAGATGAAGCACATGAATATAGGGGCTATAATGCATAAAGAGAACAGAACACTAGAACTGTAAGCTGTCATAGGTGGCTACAATCCTGTCTTTCAGTTAATTGCATAACCTTTATGAGTTCCTTTTTCCTTAATTAATAATAATACTTCAGAGAATTATTATTTAACACTTCACAGTATTATTGTTTAGATTAGTGACAAATTAAATATATGTGAATGTGTTGAAATCTCCTATGCCACATCATATTTTCAGAAAAAGAAATCACCATGTTACTCTGAGAACAAAATCTTCAGATGATAACAAATGAGGTCTCAGCTTTCTGAGGGGGCTGATACCAGCAAGACAGTAGGAGAGGGCTCATGAGTACATTTTATACCCTCACAAAAGCTAAGGAAAACAACTGAGATATTATAGTATTTCGGCATAACACCAAAATAAGAAAAGATACAATAAAGAGCATAAGAAGGACAGATTTACTTTACCCATGTCACCATCCCCTCAAAACCTAGGCAGTACTCCCTGTCCTCTACTTAGGGAAAAAAGAGGGAAGAGAACAACAGATTTTTGTCTCAGATTTCAACACCTGAGCCATCCTTTAAAACCCATTCTCAGGTCCCCATAATCTCAGATACCACAGAGCATCTGAGAACTAACTCTCTAGCCCGTCCCTGCTACAAGGCAGCATCCCACAGCCAGAATCCCCAGGTCTCAGCTTCACAGTTGCTCTTTGGAAATTTCCCGCTACTGGCTTGTCCCAGTGACCACAGGCTCAGTGCCATGCCAATCCACAAAGCGCTCAAACATTCATCAAACAACACCCATGGATTCAGCCTCCATGCCGGCCCATGAGGATGAGAATGTAAGCTCTAGACCCGTCCAACTCCAGGCGAGACTCTCTGGAGCAGATTCCAGATTTCTCCAGGTTGCAGACCAGCCCCGAAATCTAACAGACCTAGGATCCAGAAACATTCCAGTAAATCATGGTGCTACGCTGCTCCTTCAAACTGAGAAGACACACAAATGGCCAGTAAGTATGAATATGGAAAACAAAGGGCAACTCCAGGGAAATGCAAATTAAAACCGCCCTGAAGTATCACTTCACATCTGTTAGGACGGCTAGTACCAAAAAGACAAACAGTGACAAGTGTTGTTAAGGAAATGAAAACAAGAGAACCCTTGCATACCCTTGCTTTCATTATAATTATAATCATTAGGAAAGTGGTATGGAACCAATGGACAAACATTAAAATAACTACTATGAACCAGCAATGCCAATACCGAGTACAGCACCAAAGGAAATGCAATCAGTACATTAAAAAGATCCAAAATTTATTGCAGCATTATTCATAATAGCAAAGATATGGAATCAACATAAATGACTATCAATAAATTAATGGATAAAGAAAATGTAGTCTATATACACTAGCAGGATACTGTTCAGCCTTTAAAAAAGAAAATCCTGTCATTTGCAACAATGTAGATGAGCCCAAGAAATATTATGTTAAGGATACATTATGTTAAGTGAAATGAGGCAGATATTTAAAAAAATATATACAACTTAAACTCATTCATGTGGAAACTAAGCACGCTGAATTCAGAGAGGCAGGAATTAGAATAGTGCTTACCAGGGCCTTGGGATCAGGGGATGTTGGGAAGGTGGTCAGTGGACAGAATATTTCAGTTCGAATGCATCAGATTCAGAGATCTACCTTCCAGTAGGGTGACAATAGTAACTAACGACACATGTTATGTAATAATGTTTCATTTAACAGTGAATTTTACAGTAGAGAGTGGTCACATGGATGGACAGTGGTCCAGGAGATCATATTACCTAAGTAAACATCTTTGTGTAAGAATATTCTATAATGTTTGAACAATGACAGAATTACCTAACAGCTCATGCCTTAGAATGCATCCCTATCATTAAATAACTAGTGACAGTATTTGGAAAACTGCTGAGAGAGTGGACTTATTAGCGCAACTCCATTGGACATCTGGGACACATAGTAAGTATTCCAGAATGGTTATACTTGAACAGTAGAGCTAAGCTGCCATTGCTACATTAGGACTGCCCTAACAAAACTTTAAAATAGCCTCAAAAATGGATCAAGCTGTTCCACAGGTAATTGCATACCAGAAAAAAAAAAAATTTAAGTAAAAAACCTAAGCACTTCACACTAACCACAATTCCCAAGTCTAATAAAAATGACTATATATGCAAAAGACATTTTAAAAATGTGACCCACTGAAACACTGTGGAAAATTCAGTAGAAGAATACCTATAAAAGCAAAGATAAAAGGACTCTTAGACATGGATTGTACATAGTTATTATTAATACATTTGTTTGTTATAAGTAAATTCAAGGATTTAATCAAAGCATAAACACGATGAGAAAAATAGAAGATATAAAAATTAACTGTGTGGAAACTCTTACATATTGATGGGAAGAATTTAAAGGATACAATTCTTTTTGGAATGATAGAATGTTTCATAGTTTTATTGTGGTATATTTCAATCTAGTTGTTTAAAAGTTGCATCTTACCAAGTGAGTGTAAATAGTAAAAATATAATAACAAAATAAAATGATGCTCCAGGAAAAATAAAAAAGCAACTATGTTCAAATCAAACTTTATTCTTACTATTTATAAACAAAATAGGTACCACTCAAACTTGCTCACCCCAGATTTACGCTCTAAAATTGTGGCTGTACCTCTCAATATTACGTTATTATTGGCCATAAATCACATATTTTACTATAGTTCACTTACTCGTTGACAAATATTCTGTGCCTTGTTTTACTTCAAGGGCAAATCTATTCCTATCAACCTCACCTGATGACCTTGCCTCCTATTTCACTGAGAGAATTGCAAACTGAAGCAAAAAGAAAATCTTTACAGGTTACTTCCGCTGCATCTCTCCACTCCTTAGTACAGTATCTGCTCCAACTTTTTCCTTTGTCCAGAGTGTTGCTATGCAATAGTATCTATGCCATTATCTAAGGTCAAGCTCTCAATGTATGAGCTACCTCCTCGTAATACTTAAGAACATCATCACAGAAATTACTCCCATTCACTCTCCATCACTTGCTGTGCACCGGGTCTTTCCAGTCATGACATGAGCATGCTGTTCCTCACATCTAATCGTCTTTTTCTCGTCCCTGCTTCGTCTGTCAGCTACCATGTTTTTCCCCTTTGAAGCAAACCTCAAAGTATGACAGACATAGAACATTTAGGGTTTAAACTATAAACATAGGTATTTATAGGCATTGTTCTGATCATACCTGCAATTCCTTCCCAGTGTTCCACAGTTTGAGGGTGTTCGAGGGATGTAATGCCCACGAGTTTCAGGGGTGCCCACTGTATTCCTCACTGTTTTCTCAAAACCTCTTAATTTGCCTTTCAGGATAATACAAGCTCTTGGATTTTTTTTCTACTAGCAGTGGTTTTTCTCCATTTTATTTGCTGGTTCCTTGATGAGAAAATCTTTGGGCTTGTTTTTGGGTCCTCTTTCTATAAATACATTGTTTTTTGGTGCTATAATCTTGGTTTTTGTTTCAACACTATCTATATGCCAACAATTTCCAAATGTGTTATCCCCAATCCTGACTTCTGTCTCATTCTTTAGACTCACGCATCCAACTGCCTATGCAGTAGCTCATTTAAATTTCTGATAAGTATTTCATATTTAACCTTCCTAAAATTAAACTTGCATCTTAACTTCAAAATTTACTCCTCTAGTAGCTTTCCTTATCTTTGAAAATATGATAGCTTTACCCTTCCAAATATGTATGTCAAAGCCTAAAGTCATCTTTAACAGCTTTCTTCACTGTGCATGTGTAAAAAACACATCAGAAAACCTGTTCAGTGTATCCTCAACCACTTCTCGCCACCACAGTGGTTGAAGTGCCTATCATCTCTCACTCAGGTTACTGTACAAGTCTCCATACTGCTGTTTCCCTGTTACGAACTTTGGGCTACTCTATCCTTCGATTCTACTCTCAACCAAGAAACCAGAGTAATTTTAAGATGTGGCATATCATGTGATTACTAGATTGAATCCTCTAAATTGAATCCTCTAAAAAAATTATTATTACACTAATAATAGCTGTAACATGAAAAATTTCTCAGAATAAAAGACAGTGCCTGTACAATGGCAAACCAGATCCAATAAAATCATCATGGTAGTCCACACTCATCTCGGCTCTGTTCTTTGAGCATATTTTCTACTACTTTCTGCCTTGCTCAGTTAGCGCTAATCATACTGACTTCTCTGCTGTGCCTCCTGAAAGCCTGGAGTATGCCCAACTGGAGGTGCTGGCTAGGGCGGTAGTATTCTCCTCTGTAGGAAATTTCTACCAGATGTTTGTATGGCAAATGTCCTTGGCTTGTCTTCGAACACAGCTTTTTTCAATAAGGCCTACCGTCGTGAGTGTGCAGTTTGTTCTCCTCTATGCCCCTCTCTTTCTCTTCTACTTTCTTTCCACAGTAATCATCACTTTCTAATGTACTACTTCATTTACTTACTTACTTACTTATATTATTTTTTGCCTTTGCCTTTGTTCTCAACCACAAACCTAGAATGCAAATTCCTCAAGCACAACCACATTTTGTCTGTCTTGAGTGTTATATCCTAACAACAGCGTTTGACACTTTTATACATAAAAATCACATACTTGCTACTCTTAGGTATCTTAGGTGTTTTGACTTCCAAGCTACATGGAATTTTTTTTCTTATTATACTGTCTATTATTGCTGATATAGGGAAAATTACTAATTATACATTGTGTTGACCTGTTTAGGGTGCCACAATAAAATGTTATGCACAAGGAAGCATACAAATAACAAATATTTATTTCCCATAATAGTGGAAGCTAGGAAGTCCAAAATCAAGGAATGGGAAGATTGGAAATCTGGTAAGGGTCTGTTTCTTGATTCATAGATGGCAACTCTCACTGTGTTCAACATGGTGAAAAAGGAAAGGTAGCTGTCTTCAACCTCCTTTTCAAGGGCTACAATTCTTTAGGAGGGATATGTTCCACGATTTACTTACCACGCAAAGTTCCCAGCTCCTAATACCATCACTTGTCAATTTAGGATTAAAACTTACCATTTTGGGGGAAAATGTTCAGATCACGGTATCCATACTGATATCATACTCTTTAACCCTGCTAAATTCTCTTTTAGTTTGAATAGTTTACCTGTAGATTTTTTCTAGACAATCATGCAACTACAAATAATTACAACTCTGTCTTTCTAATCATTACCAGTTATTTCTTCTTCTTGTCATCTCGTGAACAGTATATTCCCTGTGCATAAGTCATCCTTTTCTTATTTGATTGTAAAGTGAATGCTGTTAAAATTTGACCATTTCTTTGGTGGTTGATGTTAATATTTTGGAAAAATGCTTCCTTAGTAAAAATGTTCCTTTCTCATTCTAGATTTGTATAGGTTTAGTGTTATTAGGTAATAAATTTTAGGTATTGGTTTTTCTGCTTTTTGGATAATATTTTTAAAAGCTGTAGAAAATAGAGATTAAGGCAGTAATCCCTGAAGACAGAATATAATTTGTTTCAAAATTAAACAGAAAACAAACTTAGAAATAAAGATGTCAAAAAATTTCATAGTAATTCTTTCTAAGTATTAGGATTATGATTTTGAGATGCTATCGTTTTTGTTTTAATTTCCTGCTCTCACTATTTACCTGTATTTCCAAAATTTTATATAGTGAAAATTTCTAACACTGACTGAGTACAAATCCTAGCTATACCACTTACTAATTAGGTCACCTTCAGCAAACTATTCATTCCTCTGTTCCTCAATCTCTTCATCTATAACACAGGTGGGTGGTAATAATAATACTTACCTCAAAGAACTAAGGATTAAATTAACTAATTAATGTAAATGATTTAGAATAATAGCTGTAACATGAAACTGTTCAGTAAATATTGAGTGTAATTGTAATAAACTGAATAATACAGAAAATGAGAATCTCTGCTCTATTTTCTAGGAGTATTACAATCATAGCAATACTAATAGCAAACATTTACTAAGTATTTTTATTTACCAAGCATTAGCTTTAGTGTTTTATATGCATTACCACATGTAATTCTTATATAAACCACAAGTACTACTATTAGCTTTCACCTTTACTAAATACTACTGGCCTTATTGAATACATATACAAATTGACAGCATAAAGAGATGAGTCACATTTCCAAGGTCACAGAATTCGTTAGTGGTAGATCTAAGCTGTTAGACACACCTTTGTCTAACAAAAGAGTCCACCATATTTTGCTCTAATGATGATGACAGCTGGTTTTGGAAGGAGGAGGAGCAGCAAAAGGAGGTGAATGAGGAGAAAGGCAGAATGGAAACAGTAATCGTTTCCTAGCAGTGCAATTCTGAAGTCAAATTTAAACATGAAGTCAAATTTAAACATGGCATGTGACAGTGTGTGCTCGTGTGTGTGTGTGTGTGTGTGTGTGTGTGTGTGTGTGTGTGTTTAAACTATATCCCTGCCCATAGATATCCAGTACACACTTTTTTTCTTTTTTTTTAAATTTTATTTTAAAGACAAAAGAATGGAGACATATGAACCAGAAAAGCCATAAACAATACAGAAAATACAAAGTTATACAGAATATAGTAGGGAATTAGAACTGGATGTTGTGTTACATAGTTATCTTCACATTAGTTAACACAAAAACATTAAAGAAAATACCAAATTATAGATAAGATAGTAGGGGATTTGCACTGGATGCTCTATAATATAAAGTTATTTTCATTTCTGCTAATACAAAAACGACTGAAGAAATACAGAATTATAGAGAACATAGAAGGGAATTAGCTCTGGATGCTGTCCTACATAATGTTACCTTCATCTTTGTTACTCAGGTTACACAGATGATGGCCCTTTTGATCAGTTCGTTTTTTCTCCTCCCTCATCTCCGTTGCCCTACCACTCAATCAGTTATCTTCC
>PVLD010012122.1:0-61871 GCA_004027595.1 Dinomys branickii | reverse complement strand
CCTTTATAGGTGATCTGTTTCCTTTCTCTGGCAGCTTTTAATATTGTGTTTCTTTGCTGGATATCTGGGATCTTGATTATTATATGCCTGTGCGTGTTTTTCTTTGGGTTATGGATCATTGGTGTTCTATATGCTTCGCTTAACTGAACTTTAGTATCTTTTAGCTTGTTTGGGAAATTTTCTGCTATTATTTCAGCAAATATTCCTTTTATATCATTTGTGAGATCTCCTGCTGTTTCACACAGTCCTATAATTCGAATATTGTTACGTTTTGCCTCATCTTGCAGCTGTTGGATTGACTTTTCTTGTGTCTTTGATGATATCACGAGATTCTTCCTTTCACGCTCATATGCTGCCATGCTGTCTTCAAGTTCTGAAATTCTATTTTCGGTTTCATTTAGACGGTTTTTCATGGTTTCAGCGTTAGTTTTCAAATCCTGGCATTCTCTTTGGACCTGTTTCATTATTGGTAATTCATTCCTAAATTGCTCTTTTAACGTTTCCATTTGTTTCCTATTTTCTTCTAGACTTTTGTCTATTTCTTGTCTATGTGAATGGAACATTTCTTCTATCATTGTTTTCAGCTCGTTTTTTGTCTGAGAATCATTGTGTGTATGTGGGTTATTTGTGCTTTAAGCTCTTTCATGGCCTGTTGGAGTTGTTTAATTTCGGATGCAATCATTTCATAACTTGAAGTTATGAGGCTTCCTGGTTCCCCTGTATCTTCACATTCAAAACTTGTTCTGGGTGGGGTTGATATTTGAGACTGCGTTTTGTTCCTCTGTTTTCCCATTTTTGGGCATCAGATTCAAAATGTGGAGCTATAAATTCCCCAGGCAGTTCAGCCTACAAAGGTCTCCTGCAGAGGCTGCTCCAATGATTACTTCTCTTTGGGAGAATGTCCCTTAAGCTGTTTGCTGAGATTTCCGCTTCTATTCCCTACCCCAAGACCTGGCCAAGGTGAATAAACAGCTTGCCACCCCAGGCGTGTTACAGACAGGGCACTCCGGTGTTCCTCCCTGAGTGGAGCTCCTTCCCCCCTCTCAAATCCCGTTGGGGCGCCTAGCTAGTTCTTCCCACCCGGGAGCTCTCGCAGTTCTTTAAGCTGTTTTGATGTTACTCACTGGGCTGAGCTTCTTCCCGATTCAGGAAAAACCGGTTAGAGCACCCACTTAACTCACCCTTTGGTCGTGCAGACAGGAATGTCGTGCAGACAGGAATGTCGTTCAGATGTATCTCTCTGGATGGAGCTTTTTCCCGACTCAGAAATCCCGCCGATCGCTGTTGCTCCCAGATTGGCGCAATCTGTCCCTGTTGCTCCAGTTTGCGCAGCGCCGGCTGCGGGGTTGGGGTTCTGAGCGGGTTCCCGGACCACTGCCCAGAATGGCCCAATCTGTCCCTGTGGCTCCAATTTGCGTTGCTCCGGTTGCGGGGGCGGGGTTCTGAGCTGCATGGAAAGATGTTGCTGAAAGGAGTGGTGACCGTGAATTTCTGGAGTGAGAGAAGGAAGAGGAAGCTGATTCAGTGTGAGACTGAGAAAGACGCATCATTTGAGGGTAACAAAAATGAAATGTGTGCTTAGGGGATACAGAATAAGAGTTAGAATTTGGAAGCTAGAGAAAGGATCTATGCATTTAGGAATCAGGACCAAAAAAGTCAAGAGCAAAAGAAGATAGAAAGAATTTTTGTGGTTGGAGGTGATAAGTTTATGATCTGAAAAATCTGAAGTAACTGCTCTGTTTTATCTCAGTGGTTAAGCTGACAAGGAGGAATTGAATATTTTGAAAGTATTTTTTGTTTCCTTGATGATCACTAAATTCTTATGTGTGCACACACACGTGTGCATATGTTTGCATATATAAAACATTTTATAAAAATATGTAAATGGTAAACTTTAATAAGCATTTTTAAAACTCATTGAATATGAAAACTAATACTGTTAAAATTAAAATGTGTAAGCCTGTTTTACAAGACCGTCAAGCAAGGAAGCTTCTGTGTCAGCAGGTTATTGATGGTGTTGCATAGATCAATAAGCTAGAAAACAGAAATATGCACAATTTTAGTTTTCATTTTTGCTTCATGGATCTTGGTTAACACAAGTTAGACAGATAAAAAATAAGCTACCCCAAATTATCCAGGAATATTTTGATAGTATTCATACTTGCATGTGCACATATGCACACACACACACATACACACAGGCATTATACTACATGTAATTCTGAAGAAGCTATTTTTTAAAAAACTGAGGAAGGCCTTTGATACTGAGCAGATGATCCCTGGTTGAGCCATTCTAGCAACACTCTGTACTCATTCGGTATTTTTGTCTGTCAGGTTTGTGTAAAAATCTGTCTCTGAAATAATGGAGTGAAAAGTGCTAACCATACCAAAGGAGAGTGGCATAAACAAGGTGCCCTTTGGTGAAGGCAAGGCTTCCGCCACCAGGAGCACTCAGTTTTCAACACCGGAAGCTCTGTGTGAGTCTACTACAGCCTCAGAGCTTGGACTTAAGCAACCTCTGTCTTGTCACTATGCTTGCATTGGGCTACAAATATACAAAACAAAAGAGTGAGCATGCTGTCCTCCCCATTCGCGTGAGTATAAGGCTGGCTGTAATTTCTGCCTATTCATGCTCAGACATGGGCACAGAAAACACACAGCAGGTTCTCTGCAGAACAGTGGTGTGACCGAGCCACACTGATACGGTTAACAGAATTACCAGAGGACTACATGGCGTGCCTTTCTTTCAATTGCACACCAGAGACTACTGAGGGTCCCTCAGAAGCATTACTTTGTCATTCTTCGGCACTTGGGGTGATATTGCTGGACATAGTGTAATGTCAAATTATGTGGCGCTGGAGGTCAACATCATCAGATGAAGGGGCCAGCTGATCTAGATGAGGGTGCATTGCCCAGAAGTCTCTGAGTTCTGAAAGGACTTAAGTTCTGTAGCCAATAGTAAGCAATTAATTAAAGTTGGACCTGATTTTGAACAACTCTGAGATTACAGAAACGTGTTCAGCAGCACTTCTCTCACTTTTTGAGACTAACAAAGATGGTAGCAAGCCCAGTGGTTTGGCTCAGAGTTGTTGGCTGCCAGACATGCTTTCTACACTAGACACTGACACCTCTTATGGACCTAACGGACCGTTACCATCTAAGAGTCTTGAAGTATATTTTCCCATATTGAGTGTGTTACAATCTAGGAAATTTGTGTCTTGTCACATTACTATCTGTTCTTTTTACAACATATCTTAAAACTTCAATAGAGTTGGAAGCAGTGTTGGATATCTGTTTTAAATCATTTTAAATAAAAAAATAAAAGACTCATTTTTATTTCCAAAAGGGAAGTTTTGCTCAATACACCACACACCATTTAGTTACAATCAGTGTACTTTATATCTAACTTGGTTACAGATGTAGCCCATCCAGATCATGATATAAATTACAAGAGTTAATTTTTAATGATGCTAGAAAGGTTAATCATAATTATGGATACTCCATTAGTTGTATTCTGCTATGCTTCATATTTCTTTACTTGGCCCTAGAGTTTGTAATACATCCTGTTTAGATAAAAGTTGTGTCTGTGGATAATTACAAAATTATGATTAATTTGAAGCTTTTTTACTACTGTTCCATTTACTTTCTTGCTTGATAATACTGATAAAAATGGTGGTGATAGCAACTCTATTCTGTAGTGCGTTCCAGGCAATGTAAGGTGTTATGGGAGGAATTTGGGGAAATAAATGTTCTTTTTTATTTATTCATAATGGGAGTGACCTATGAAAAATAAACGCTATCTTTAGTACTCAAGATGACAAGATAGAAGAAAGATGCAGAATGCACACCATTATGATCTGAAAAGCAAAACTAAGTTATACTGCACAGGAGTTTTCACATCTGTTTATTTGAAATAAAGACATCTGTGAAATTTTTAAAAAGTATTTAAATAGGAAATAATGGATGAAATTCATAAAATCACAGAGGATTCAAAGTAATTACAATGACAGTTTTTAAATAAAAAAGTAGTTCTTGTTGTGTACATGCAAAATGGCAAATGAATCTTCTTATAACCACAAGGAAAGTCACTAGAGCATGTCTCCTGGTAGTAAAATAGATTTCCTTAGGATTATGCTTTGATCTACCCAAATTTTCATCTCTTCACATTGTGCTTTATATTTTTAAGTTAGTTCTGTCCCTTCCTGAAATGCTCAGTGAAGAAACTGAATAGTATTTCTGAAGAATACTGTTAGGGTGAAGTTACAGGACGTTCTCATCTCTGTAATGCAACTGCTTCATCTTAGAGGACATGCGGCACTCTGCTCGGGCTCTGTTTGGAGAGTAAAGCTTATACCCCCTTAGCATAGAAAGTTTGGTCAGAGACGAAGTACAGAGCAAATAAGATGCTCTAATAAATGCAAGGCATAGATACATGAATGTATGCAGGAGAAACTGTCCAACTGTGTGATGGAAAAATATTTAACAAAAGGGCCACCTAAACAAGGCCTTGAATTAATTTTCCAAGTTCTTTCAGAAAGTTGGAGTCCATGAGTCAAAATTAAATCTCCTTAGTAATTTCAAAATGAGTAATCCGACCTACTACTAGCAAGGAATGCAGTTTGAATACACGTTTAGGGAATGGCAATTTTGGAGGCACCAATTTCACCACAAATTTTTCCATATAATGGTCTGTAATTTCACGTTTATTAGTATGTAATGTTTACATTCCTTAGTACATGCGTGTAATACATCTTAATTTCTGGTTTCCATCCCTTTTCCCTTCCCTCTCTCATCTCTTGCTGCTCTTCCTATTTCGTCCGTGTTTTCGATATAACATTTACACTCTCGTGTGAAGTCAGCACGTGTATGTAACATACCTTTCAATCCCTTTATACCCCCTCCGCCTCCATCTCTTGATTTCCTTTCCCTCTGAAAACACCTCTCTCCCTACTTCCTATGATATATTTTTCATTTCGCTCTCTATTTACACATTGGGTGATCTCACATTTTCAAAGCTATAGTTTGCCCCATACAGCAATCCATAACAATTGTAAGACTCTGTTTCTCAGCACAACTTTCCCCTTCTGAAGTCCCTATGCAGCAGGCCGAAGTCCACCTCTCTGCTGATTAAGTCTTCATACCATCACAAATAATATAGTAAGACCTCAACCATGGCAGTTTTCTGTAACATAAATGTTAAACCTGATCTATCAGTTCACTAGTGCAGATTTTTGATATCCAACAGCTTCAAATCTTACATATTTATATTAATATTCTCAGTTTATTTCTTGCTTGATCTGGCATTTACTTTTTTAAAAATTAAAGTCATTACACATTTCACTATTTTTGAAATGTCATACCACAAACAGCAATGCAAATAATTATTATTTGTGACATCACAATGAAAATATATAATACAAAGAAAGTAAAAGAACTAGGAAAAATAAGCAAACAACTTAAAAGTGATTTAAAAAGTTAAGTTACAAAGGTAAACAGAGAAGTCTCATTACCTTCACATTAGTTTCCTATTACTGCTGTCATAAATTACTATAAACTTAGAAGCTTAAAGAACAGGAGTTTATTGCCTCACATGTAGGTAATAAATCTGGAGGTGAGAAGCCTCCAATGGTTGGCATACCTGGAGGCCCTGAGTTCATTGGTGTAGGACCCATCTTCCATCTTCAGGGTCAGTGGAATCACCCTCTCTCCTAATGCCGTTTCGGCCCTGTATCTCCACTCTGGGTCTTACCCTGACGCCTCCCTTTTATAAGAACCATTATGAATACACTGGAACCACTGAGTAACCCAGAATAGTCTTCTACATGACAGCAACCTTCACTCAGTCACATCTACCACATTCCTTTTGCTGTATAAGATAACATATTAACAGAATCTGTGAATTAAGACATGGGCATCTTTAGGGGTGTCGTTAGTCAACCATCATCCCATAACTGAATTCATCAAGCTCTAAATCTTTGCTAAAATGGCTTTATTAATCTCATTCTCATTCTGCATTGGTCCTTCTGTCTCTCTATTATTGTATGCATTTATCAAATTTACCTCATGATAATTTAACATGTTTCCTAAACATAAGGATGTATAACCACAGAACATTTGCATTTAGGAAATTTAATATTGATAGAACACTTTAATTTATTGTCCATGTTCCAATTTGTCAACATCCTGGTAATGGTTTTTTATGGAACTTTCCTTGCCCTGTCTTTTTAGAATCCTTCAGTCTAGAATGTGGGCTCAGCTGTTCTTTGTCTTTTATGCTATTGAATTACTGAGATCATTTTATAAACCGAGCATAACTGGGTTTTTCTGAGTTTCTTTGTATGAAGATTCATGTTATATAATCCCAGGCACAAAATACAAAACCAGCCTGTTCTTCTCAAAGTGTAATACACAGAACACAATGTCCATGTGTACTTCATTCATGGCACTAAAATGGTTATTTGCATCTTTAGCTTTAGTAGCAACACAACACAGCCACGTTCAAAATATATTTATGTAAACCAACACCAAATCAGAAACAGCCCCTTGTCTTCCAAATTTGCCTTGTGCCCTTTGGTAAGTAACCATCCCTATGCCCCTGACAAACTTACAGAAATTTATTTGCTTCAGAAATCAAACTAGTGAGAGATCATTAGTTTTTTATTTTCTAGAATTTCACAAAAAATTGTCATATATTACGTAGGCATTTGTTCCTGATTTCTTTCACTTACCACAACATTTTTAAAATTTATATTTCTGCATCTAATAATAATTTGAGGTTTGTATGATGGTATAATATTTCACTGTATTCATATGCTATAATTTTAATCAGGTAAGTACTTGATATATTACATATTTTTGCTATTATAAGTAAAGCTGCTAAATGCTTTCAAATTCAAATGTAAATTTCTCTAAAGACATGAGTTGTGTTTTTGAATTTGGTAAGTGAATATTCATTAGAAAATTCCAACTGCTTCCCAACTGGATGGATGGATATATATATATATATATATATATATATATATATATATTTTTTTTTTTTTTTTTTTTTTTTTTTACTATCTAGCTATGAACATATGAGTTGTAGTTGCTTCAGTCTTCAAGAATGATTAATATTGATAGTATCACACTTTTAAATTTCAATTTCTTTTCTTTCTTTCTCACTTTTGTGGTACTGGAAAATGAACCAAGCACCTTTGCACTGAGCTACATCCCTGTTCTCTTTCTTTTCTTTTCTTTCTTTTCTTTTTTTTTTTTTTTTGTCTTTTTTGAGACAAGGTCTCACTATGCAGTTCAGGCTGGCCTTGAGCTCACTTTGTAGCCCAGGCTGGTCTCAAACTCACAAGGATCCTCCTACCTCAGCCTCCCAAGTGCTGGGATTACAGGCATTCGCCACCACATCTGGACCCACTCCTTTTCCTGTTTTTGTTTTAAGAAAGAGTCTTTCTATGTCACTAAATTTCCAAGGCTAGGCTCAAACTTGCAATTCTCATGCCTCATCCTCCCAGAGTACTGAGATTACAGTGCGCACCACCACACCCGACTTCCAATTTCACACTTATAATTTAAAATGTTACAATTTTATTATATTATATAATTATTCACATTCATTATTATATTTATTCACATATCTTAGTGAACTATCTGTTCAAATCTATTATGCATTAAGTAGGGTGGTTGTCTTTTTTAAATTAACATGAAATAATTCTTTACTCAGAGTTAACTCCTCTTTCAGACACATTTTACAAATACCGTTCTTAGTCTGGAGTTTGTTTTTTATTTATATTTTTATGGTATGATGTGAATAGCAGTATTATCAGCTCTGATGGAGTCTAATTCATTGCCTATTTCCATTAGTAATTTCTGTTCTGTGGGGTGGGGGCATGTGTGTGAGCTCTGGCGCCCAATTATGATGATGGTTGGTTTTGTCTACTTGACTGGTCAAGGTCTCCAAATTTTTGGCCAAACCTTATTTCAGGCTCATCTCCAAGGATGTTTTTACGTACAGTTATCAGATTTCCTGTGTTGGCAGATGTTTCTGTGTGAAATGAGCAGATTTCCTTCTGTGACCTCATCTAGTTGGTTTGGGGCCTGAATAAAACCAAAGGGCTGAGAAAAAGGAAATTTATTACTACTTGACTGCAGTGGGTTGGGACATAAAGTTTGTTTTTTTAATCAGATTCTGAGTCCCTGGTCTTCCTGGATCTGAGGGCCACTAGACTAAATTATGCCATCCACGTTTCTGGCTCTCCAGCTTGGTGACTGCTGATCTTGGGGCTTGTCACCCTCCAAATCATGTTATCCAATTCCTTACATTGTATATTACATTACATGTGTGTGCATGTGTGTGTGCGTGCACGGCCACGCATGGGCATGTGGTTGTGTCTGTGTGCATGAGGGTGTGCATGTGTCTGTCATCTTGGTTCTCTTTCATTTGTTCCATGCAGTTCTGTTAACCTGAACACACAAATGCACCGCCTGAGAAAACACACTTTCACTAAGATCACAATGCTTCGTGTGTTCTTTGGAAGGTTTTTTTTCATTTTAAAAGTAGAAGAACGAAACCATATGAACAAATAGTTTTTACAAAGTAGCACAATAGTACAAGCAATACTGAATTACAGACAAGGTGACAGGGAATTAACAATGGTTGTGGAATTACATATTGATATCTTCAAAGTGGTTGCTCAGGAAAACAAGCATAGACATGCAAGATTGATCAAATAATTAATCATTAACTGTTCCTTTCAATAAAGCGATAGAAGTCAGCAGTACAACTATGTTAGCTACCCTGCATCTACCTACATATATAATTATCCCTTTCTTCCTTTTCTCTCTTCCCTCATCCCAATTGCTCTCTCCTTTTGAACAGTTTTCTTTCACTTTGGAAAGTTTTGTAATTTTGATTGTTAAAAAGAAGTCTTAGATCCATTTCAAGTCTCTTTTGCATGTGATATGAGGTAAAGATCAGGTTTATTTTCCTGCTTATGAACACCTAATAATTGTAGCAGTGTTTATTGAAAGTCTTTTTCTTATTCTTGAAACATTTGTCAACATCATTTTAATATGTGTAGCTCAATTTCTCAATTGATGATTTGTTTATTAATCTATAAACCTATACTTAAGTTACATTATCCTGATTATCAATAGATTTAATAAGTTAAAATCATATACAGCAAGTCCTCCACCTTTCTTCTTTTCAAGTAGAAGATAGAAGATAAAAAGAATTTTTCAACTATGATGTGGGGCCAGAATAACCCTGGTTTCAAAAGCACACCATGAAAATGAAGAGATGGTATTACATATCAATAACCCGTGTGAATATGGATACAAAAACTTTAGTATCAGCAAATAAAATCAAACAATATATAAAATAAATAATACAGCCAAGTAGATTTTGTTTGCTGATGAATTAAAATGTATTTTGGCAATTCTAGAAACTTTTATTTCCATATAAGATTTAGCATCAGCTTTTAATTTCAGCAAAAATCTCATGAAGAGTTTGTTTGGAATTACATTAAATATATCTATAAAATTTGGAAAATTGCCATAAGTTTGCCAATCCATGAAGACATTTTATATACTTACTCATTATTCATTCATTAGTACTTTTTTTTTTTTTTTTTTTTTTTATTCTGGGAATCAAACTCACCACCTTGCACTTACCAGGCAGGTGCTGTGCTGTTGAGCTATATCCCCTGGCTCTAGCAATTTTCAAATTTCTTTCAGTAATATTTTAAAGTGTGCACATTTTAAATTTGACCCTAGATATTTCATATTATTAGATACTATTCTAAAGGCATTGCCTTTATATTTTGATTTTAAAATTTCCATTGCCTATGTAGCAACACAGTAGAAATATAAGGAGAAGAATGAACCAATTATTTAAAATGAACAAATGAAATACAGATGGTAAAAATCACATTAAAAGATGTGGTTTTAATTAGTAATCATCCGGGAAATCTAAATTGAAACCACACTGTAAATTTATTTCTCACCTATTACTCTGGCTAATGCTAGGACATATGAACAATACTAAGTCCTAGTAGCGATTCAAAATACAGTAGCTAAAATTTTCATATGTAGTTAGTATGGTTACAAAATTAGAGTCATTCTGGAGCAGTTTAACAGCCTCTTATTATTTAGGCACACACTTAACATATGACCTATCAGTCTCACTGCTAGATATTCAGCCATGTTAAAGTAAAACTTATTTACCTAAATGTACAAAAACGTACATGAATGTCTATGACAGCTTCATTAGTGATTAGCAAAAATGGCATAAAAGACAAATTCTTCATCAATGAAAATAGCCTGTATCTAAATGACATTGTTAACAACCTGAGCATACAAAGAAGTACACTAAAAATGGGAAAATTTTCTTCGATGGTAACTGTGCTTCAGTACACTTAACATGCTCTCATCGTTTCTAAAGTGGCTCCATGGAAAGACACTTTGAGAGAAGCTGGAAAGAAGTGGGTCGGTAAGAAAAGTAGAATTAGTAATGCGACAAGGGCTTTGACTCCCATATGTTCAGTTTAGCGAGCAATGCCTCTCTGCTAGGAGCTTCAAAAACATTTGTGTAACTCTGACTCGCTTTCTCCAACTATAATTTTCTAAAAATGGAAACTTTCTGCCTCCTGGAAAGGTAAAGCAGAAGTCTACTGCAAACAGGAGGAACGCACAGCTTCACACTGGGCTGATTCCTATCTTTTGTGAGAGAAATTGATTCTTTCAAGATACACGTATTTCTTAGTTTTACTTGGAAAGTCTCTACATGTTGAATGATTTTATTGCAAGGCATCTTATCATAAAGTCTGTTATTTCACTTAAGTCACAAACATTTATTTTTCTAAACAAACACTGACTTCTTAAATTATTTTTTAAATTTTATTACTACATGTTTTCAATTCATGCAGTTCACAGCCATCTAGGGGCAGGTCCGTGCACCGCCACAGCTTGTTGCTTTTTGTGCGTTTACACCCCTTCCCCTTCCCCCCTTCTTCCTCCCCTGCCTCCAGTTCCTCTGTCCTATTTTTCATTCTTCTGATATTATTCATCTTAGCTTATGTATTATCATGACCAATGATGTTTACATGAATGGAGCGTACTAGATTCCCATACACTGAGCATCTTTTTTCTACTTATTTTCCCTTCCGCAACTCTCCCTCCCGGCACACTTTTTTCCTTTTGGCCACTTACCTGTCACAAGAGATCTACCCACTTTTCCTGTCTACCCACCCTAATTATTCTCTTCTCTTTCACTTTGCTTTACTCAAATTAGAGATACTACACTGTATTTAAGCTTGTGTGTCTGGTTTATTTCACTCAACACTGTATTTTCCAGGTGCATCCATTTCCCTGCAAATGTCTCAAATATGCACTGACTTTGAAAGAAAGAACATCACAGTATTCCAAAGCTTTAGAGTAGAACTTTTGTGTTCAAAATGTTTCAAAATCAAATACTTCAATGGTCTGCAGTCCTTCTGCTGCTTCTGTAAACAGGCTTGTCCCAGAGGTACAAGTTGTACCTAGCCTGTTTTGGTTTACAGTTTGTTCGCATATTTGCAAGGTTCTACTCCCTCACAAAAGACACCTGCCTTACCTGATAGATATATGAAAGTCACTTCCTCTACTGGCTTGGGGCTCAGATTTTGGAGTATGCAGCTCCTCTGAGAGAGTCCACTAGCAAGGTAGAGCTTGGTTTCCTCCACTTCCGAGTGCTGCTCCACTTCTTCACCGCCAACAAACCTAAACTCGCTGTAACATTGGGAAAACTGGCTCATTTTAAAAGTCAAGTTATTTTACAGATGGTAGCTGAAGAAGCAACTATGAATGATCTGAATGCTTTTCACATAGCACATAAAAATATTATTTTAAATTTCTATCAAGTCTATAATTCAGACATATTAGACATTGTTACCTTCAAATACGATCAGTTGTATAAAGATACAACCATGAAAAATAATTTTTTACAAGAACCACAGGTGAGGAGTGTAATTCAAATAACACAAATACAAAAGCACTTATCCACAAATCATGGTATCTAACATAAACACCTCCTGCAGTTATGAATTTTAAACCACATAAAATTGTTTTCAGGGTACATTAAGATAAAAAGAATAATCTAAATGATCATTTAGATCCTTACCTATTTGATTACTCATTGATTCTTCTTATTAGATACACTGGGAATTAGCAGGAAGAGACGGTAGTACAGATTTGAACAGCACTAAATGTTGAGGAGCAAACTATTCACTTAAAAACAAATACCACCCCACGTCAAATTAGAAAACAGTCTTCATTCAAAGGACTAACAAGAAAAGAGAAAAATACTGTTTTTCACTATATGGTGTCTACAGCTAAGAACAGAATTCAGATAAAATTGTTTTCCAGTTAAGAAAACATAAAAAAATTGGGTCTCCTGTAAAATTTCTGACTTCATGAATAAATAACTAGAATTAAAAAGACAAGTTACATCAATCTTTCCTCACATACAGACATAAAGACAAACACATTTGAAGTAATTACAACATAGTGCTATGGCTTGTAAGGAAATTCTATACTTTAAATATTTTAAAGTTGACACCCATGCTTCCATGGAATTTTTAAATATATGTAGCCATCCTAAAATAAGTAGTGTTTAAATATAAAACCTCAAGGAAAAATAAAAGAAGAATTTAGAGGAGGTTATGTTATTTGATTAGGAAAAATACAGAAAAGGTCATAAATGCAGATGCCCACAAAGGCCGAATGACTTAGAGTGAAGCAAATAAAATGTAGTAGGGCTCGAGAGTGGGGGAAGCAAGCGGTGCAAATGTCATCCCCAATGGGAATACTGCGTCCCAAGGTCAGGTCACTTACCTGTGTAACCCCCGCCAATTGTTCCTCATGGAATTCTGACCCAGTGCTCCCAAAGTTTTTGATTTTCTAACAGGAACTAAAAGTCTAGATTTTATGTATGAAATATCCTGGTTTTTTTAAATAGTATCAATTGTTACGTACCTAGCAGCTACTTCTGTCCTTTCAAATAAAAATAAGGGTTAAACCCAGAGAGCACATGGTCTTAGTTACAATAATCGGGGTTGGTGTAGGCATATAACCTCAATTGTCTAGTTTATGTAGACAGACTATTGAAAACATATTTATACCCTATACCTGAAGTTTATCTTTCTTGCTATTTTTGTCACGTGAGAAAATGTACATTTCTCAAGTCAGTATCAGTTTTAAAAGGGCTTCAGCCTATGTACAGCCCGAATCATCTTAAACGATACAAAAGCATAGATTTTCTTTTAAAGTCTAGATAAAATAGTGTTTATCTTGCATATTTTCTGACTAAAACTTGGTCCTATTGTGTTATATTTAGAGTAATGTAACCTGAACAAAAATGTATTATATATATATATATTAATTTATTTTAAAACTAAAAGAAGGAAAACATATTAACAAACGGACATCCATTTGCAAAATAGCACGAGAACAATACTGGCAATACAGCTACAGACGAAGTGGTAGGAAATTATCAATTGTTATTGTATTACAAATTGATACCTTCAAAGTGGTTTACAGGAAAACAAACAGAGACATGTAACCTGAACAAAAATGTATTACATATATATATTTTCAAAATGTAAGTAACACACACTTAAAAAATGAATTTCCCATATATTCTAACTTTTCAAGCACCTATATGGATGCATATGTGAGTGTGCACACACACGTGTGTGTGCATGTGTGTGTATCTCAACACTGTTAACCCACTAAAAAATATACCACAGAGTCTTTAAATTATGACCTCTGAAATATAAATTGAAGAACAGAAATTGTTGGATACATGACTGTGAGAGAATTATAAGTACAGTACTGTGGTCATCCCCTTCATACATAAAAGGTGAAAATATACTAGAAATTTCAATGATAAATCAAAAAATTAGCCCTATTTGTTTTGGGTAATATTAAAGCTTATTTAGTCCACAGATCAGGAGATTCTTCATATATTTATAAAAAAGCTCAGTACTTCTCCTGAAAAGAATAAAATATATGAAGATCCATCTGTATACACAGGTTGGATTTCACACGTTCTAATCAAGGCTTCTCCAGATTTCTGATTGTGTATCATCTGTATTTCTTTCCTGTGTTTCATCATTTTTTATAAAGAATTTTCCCAAGCTTCAACTCCAATGAGGCATCATGGTAACAACCTTTAGTTCAGGTGCTGCAATTTTTTTTAATTAACAAAAATATGGTAATTATTAACAATTTAAAATACAAAAATATCTAAATTTACATAGCCATTAATCTTAGGATCTGAAAAGGACTGATATTATTGCAAAATAGCTGGAATTTGAAAGAGAAATAGCTTATTTTTTTCAGACATTTAAAAAAGTAGCATTAATAGACCTGAAATTTTGAGGAAGTCCTTTAAAAGAGGAAAACAAGTATGAATTGGAAGATGATTTGATTGGAAGAGTGATGAGAACAAAAGTGTATGTATTTTAAAATTAGATCTGAAATGTGTTTAATGTACCAACAATGTAAGTATAACAATGCCAATAGCTGTTAAAAATGTAAAACACAGTAATTGTCATTAATGCCATTAGGAGAATCGGTTTATGAAGTAAATAAAAAAAGAGCAGTCTGGTAATACACATCATAATCTCAAATTTAAAATATGTAAATGTGATACAATATTTTAAATTTCATTCTGTGAAAGTTGAATACCTCATAATTTGCATACATTCATGTACTTTGTATGTTTACACCCCTTAAAGTTCCATGTGCAGTGACAGAATGATTACGGCCTTCACTCCCGAACTCACACAGCAGAGATTTCTCCTCTTCCTTTGTTTCAGCACTTACTGCATAAGATTGTTATGAGGAACTAATAAAATCAGCTCTGTAGAAATATAAATATTAATTGGAAATATTTCTTACTTTGAATCATTTTTGATAAGAATTAACACTTAAATATTCAACTCCCTCCTTGCAGTCATTAAAGAATTTTTATGAGTGTAGCTCAGTGAGAAACCACTTGCTTAGTGTATATGAGGCCCTAGGTTGAATCTACAATACTGGAAAAAAATGTTCATGTCACTCAGTAAACTTTCGCATTTTTATACACATGATGCTTAGCTAAATAGAATTTGCTTCTGTACTTCTTTCTATTGTAGATCATACTTTATAAGTTCTAAGAGCTGACTGCTTAAACACAGAAAGGTTTTTGTTTTTAATCTGGGAAAATTATTGAACTTTTTGTTAGTTCTAATATTCTTACAATAGACTCTATTGGTTGCCCGCTGTGGACAATCATTACCTGTAAACAACGGTGTTTTCCTTTGTCTGATGAAGTAGTTTCACTATTTGATTTTATTTTCTTCCTAATTACATTGCGCATAATGTACTGCTGTTACAGAAACCTGTTTCTGAGATATTCACATCTTCAGTGTCCAAATCTGTGTGCTCAGTTGCTTTCACTGTTCAAGTGTAATTCTTGAGAATTATACCCTTAAATATTTTGGTGTTGATTCATTCAAAAGCCAGTCAGCTGAGATAAATATGTGGATTTGTTTGTTCATTTATCATTTTACAAAGATAAATTCTGGAGATCTACATATCTGAGACTGATTTACTTTATAAGCTGTCACACATGATCAGCAATTACGCTAATTACAGAAGCCTTATTGTAGAACATTCTACAGCAGGTATGGTATGCAGGATTATCAAATGCATAGTTATAGTTAACTAAATATGATTTTATTTGCCACAAGCATTTTTTCTGTACTGTATAAACATTGGGAAAGTTATTAAAATAAAATAATCCAAATACTGTTTTCTGGAAATAAGAACCAGAAAGTAGTTTTTTTTTTTTTTTATTTTAGAAACATAAAAGTACAAAGAAAGTAGTTTCTGCACACTCAAGATAGTTTTAAAAACTATAAGGTTTAAGGATAAATAACATTTTCATTAATATCCTCTAGAAAACTCAGGAAAGGTAATTGATATCAGCAAGCTACGCAATTCTCATCTAATCAGACAATTTTATAATACTGTAACACTTATCAATGTATATACTTTTAGTTGTGTTATTTTTAGAGATACTTTTGGTTCCATAAAGGACTAGCTGTTAAGTTTTATTTCATTTTTAATCTATGCATAAGTACACATACTCAAGAGGTACAATGTAACATATGTAAATTCTTACTAATATCAAAAATGACGTTTAATACAGTTTTTTATATCACTGTACTATTGAAAGTCAGATTTTGAATGTCCCTAATACATTTAGCTCATATTTAATCTAATAGTTATATTTAATTTATGGCATTTATAGAGTTCACAGAAAGAGAAGTTCTACCACTGATGGAAATATTTGTAATTCCCACTATGCACAAGTATTTTTGTTCGCACAACCTCATTAGCCAATCAACATCACTCCTACTAACAGTCCAAGGAAGTTCCACCCATCATTCACCCTGATGAGTTATCTCTTAAAAGGAATGAATTGCAGACGACATTTATAGGTGAAGTCAGCTAATACATGCTACACCTTATAGAATTTGCTACATTTACAGAAAATAATAGGGCTACTTTTCCTAGTAGGCAAATCAGTATTGTTTCATACACTAAGATTGCTTCACATTTACTGACTTATCAGGTATGTTTGAAAGGTATTTATAGCATAATGCAATAACTAAATAACTGTTTCACGGCTTGAGGAATTAAGCAAAGCAATCACACTATTGTATCTAACATCCATTATCTTTCATATTTTAAATGTGTCCCCAAAGCCCATGTGTTCCCACCTTGGTCCCCAGCATGCCCCCATTGAGAGGTGATGGAGTCTTTAAGGGGTGGGGCTCAGTAGAGGAGCTAGAGGTTACTGCAGATGCCTTAGAAGGGGATAGAGGATGCCAGGTGCTTCCTCACTCTCTTTTGCTTCCAGGTTATGAGGTCATTAGTTTTCCTCTGCCACATACTTTCGCCATGATGTGCTGCTTGCCACAGGCCCAAGAAAGGGGGCCAACCACTCATGGACTGAAAACGCCAAAATCATGAACCAAAGTGAACTTTTTCCCTTTTAAACTCAGTTCAAGTATTTTGTTATAACAAAGAAAAACTCACTAACACATAGCAGCACATCAGAATACGATCTGAAGTTTTACGCAGGATGATATAGGCAGTGTCTTGTGCTTTTTTATTTGAATGTAATTGTGGTGCTTTCATTCCAAATCAATAATATCCCTTCCACAACCTTGGGCAGTGCCAACAAACATATCCCATAACATAAGGTAGCAAAAATCTGAGTCCCAGCAGTCCTTCCAGCTGTGCAATGTAGAAACTTATTTGTCAAATTCTTGACATTTTTGGAACTGCAAACCCATAAAAACCTTAAGACTAAAAAGCCATATTTGTATTATACATGACAATTAATAAATAAGTAGAACTGAATCATGGCTTCTGATTTTATACATAGAAAACTTTTATTTTTAAATTTGTTGGACAAAATATGGGCTATTTTATCTTTAAACCACCATGAAGGACTTTGTCATATAAGTTTACAACAGCCTGTCTTCTGATATAGGTTTAGAGAGGCTGCATTTACATCTCCAAAATATAAAACTAGGTTTACAACCTGTAGTGGAAGAGGTAATTTATTATGAAATGCAATGGACTGTGTAAAAATCTTCCTGCTGTGTTGAAATGAGAGACACTTTAACTTTCAGTTGTTATTTTAAGAAATAAAAGGTAAATAATACAAAAGAAGCAGCTAGATTTTTTCAAGTGGGGAAGTGACCAAGATGGAAGGAGTGGAGGAGAAAGACAAGTGAAGGGGAAGTAAAAAGAATTAAAATGTGTTATGAACAGGTACAAACTCCCCACAGTAAATGCAACCATATGTACTGCAAACATGTACCAATAAAAATTAAAAGAAAAAAGGAAACAGTTCTTGAATGCAAAGTGTCTATAACACACCATTTTTAAATAGCATCTTCCATTTATACTTTATGATCTTTTAATATATAATCTCTGTGTGTGTTGTGTGTCTGTCTGTCTGTCTCTCTCTCTCTCTGTCTTTCTCATACTGTAAATTGAACCAAAGACCTTCACACTGAGCTAAATCCCCAGCCCTTGTATATTTTTTATGAGACAGGATCTTTCTAAGTCTCCAAGTTCCCCACACCAGGCTGAAACTCATGATCCTTCTGTCTCGGCCTCCCAGAGTGCTGGAATTATAGTTATGCACCACTGCACCTGACTTAGTAATGTCTTTTGAAGAATAAAAGTTTTTAATATTAATGTGTATCTAGTCATCAAATTTAATTTTATGGACATTGGTTTTATATGTATGAATTAATTAAAAAATCAAAATCTTCTTCTAGAAGTGTTAATGTTTTATATATTACACATGCATCTTTCATGCATTTGGAATAAATTTTTGGGTTGGATTTAAAGTATGAGTCCACATTAATTTTACTGTGTAGATGTCTAGTAGTTCTTGCTCCATTTTCTGAAAAGTCTATCTATTCTCCGTTGAATTGCCCTTTTCTTGTACATTTTAAAAGATTTCTTATAATTGAAATTTATTGTTCTATTTTAAAATCAATTGCTATTACAGTATATATACTTATAATTAATAGTTATTAACAGGAAAATCATACTATATATTATATAGTCACTGTATTATATTAGCCTAATATATACTTTAAATATAAATATATTTAGAATTGTATGCTAATGTATATAACATATATAGATCAGTGTGATTCATATATTATGCTAATATGATATATACCTATGTATCTTATACTTTATATATTATTTATATCTTTATATAGAAAAGTACAGACCTTGTATGAGACAATTTTGAGAAATTCTTATTCCAAAAATGTTTCCTTTGTAATTTCTTTATAATTCTTCAAGAAAATGTTTTTCAAGTGTTTATTGATATCTTTCATGTAATACCCTTAACTAATTGCTTTAGCTTGGGCATCTAGTAGGCTGAAATTCTGACTACAAAAATCACTAATTTGTGTTTCAATTTGATGGCCTACTTCCCCTAGTTCAAGTTTATCAGTTTGTTAGACTTATTTGCTAATCAAATTATAAACTAAAGAAAGTGTTCTATCTTGGTTTGTGTAGAGATTTAATCAAGATCTTTTTCTTATTTATTTATTTATTTATTCAATAACAATTTTTTCATATTGAACTACAGATTTTCATTTTTAAAATGAGCCTAACTTATTCAAATGAATTAATTTTAACTATTTGATATAATTTTTAATGTTTTAGTTTGCGGTTTTACACCTCTAGTTAGTGGATTTTTAAGAATGGACATTCCAGCTTTCTGAATCAAATTTGGAGGTTTTCATATTTCCATTTCTGTTATTGGTTTTTACAATTTTTCCCAAAAGTTCTTTTCTTGATTATTGGTTGAAGTTCCTTATAAGAAAGTGACTTACATTGTCTCTGGTTGGAAAATATAGCATTCTTATGATTTTATTTCCTTTCATTTCCAATATTTTTAATGATTAAAAGTTGTGAGATAACACAAACAGTAATTTTAAAGCACATCTCTGAAACACTAGGAGATATAAAGTATACCTTCATGTTCAGCTCTCCATCTTAGAAATATTCCTTCATTAATTTTTTTCTATTCTTAACTATTCTCTTGAATTTATGACTATTAATTTTATAGATTTTCACTTTTGCTTTTGTCAACTATGGCAGCTTCTTTCTACAAAACACTGCACCTTTTTTAATCAATAGAATTATGAGCACAACATGTAAATTATTGTGCCATTCTAAGTCAGCATTTTTATGAGAATCACTTATATTGTAAATGCCTGTACATCAGTTATTTTTATCATTATACATTTGGTTGTATGAATATACAGCCACTTATAAATATTATCTTCTCGATAGGTTTTTAATTTCTGTTCTGGGCACTGCAAATAATGCTAGCAGAATATCCTTTGCACGTATATTGTTCCACAGATGCAAACATTCCTCTAAGGTGCTTACACATATAACTGGACACATGAAAAAGCTAATTTGTAGAACATGCAAATATTCCAACTAACTAGAAAATGTCAAAATGCCTTCCCAAACTACTATACCCCTTTATATTCCCACTAGCAAACATGAATTTTCTTTGTCAACATTCTTGCCAAAATTTGGTTTTATAAGATTTTCTTTTCTGCAAATTTTGTGAGTTGGTAGAAGTGTCTGACTTCAGTTCTCTTTATGTGATTGTAAGTGTTATGGACACTATGTCTATTAAAATCTATCTTAATCAAAGATTTGCCATGGTATTAGTTTCCTGTTCCTCTAATTTAAAAAGCAGCATAAATCTGGAAATCTGACAAGTTTCAAATCTTGACACTGATTTTTATTGAATAAATGGAATGGCTCTTGTTTTCTATGGGCTCTTTAGCATAAAATTATGCTGAATGCAAAAGGCACAAAAGACTACATCCTGCATGGTTCCATTTGCGTGTTATTCTGGAAGAGCTGGATTTATCAGAGGTAAGACCTTGGACTGATCATGTTAATTCACTAAGCTGACTTAATTTAAAATGGAACTAATATCCACTTCAATGGCTATTTTGAAGATTAAGGCATGTAATGTACATAATAGCCTCAAGTATAAAAGCTGATCCATATTAGAAGCTGAATAAATGTCCTATCTTTTGCTTTCTTTCTTTCTTTTTGTTGCTTTACATGCCAATTATCGCACATCTGTATAGTTAATACCTGACATCTGTGTAATTAGTATCTGTTATTGCTTCCTATCTGCAGGATACAGATGTGAAAACAAGCTTCTTTTCAATATCCACTTGTTTCATATGGATTTTAGAAGCAACAGGTTGATTTTATAAAGTGAAGCATCTTTGAAAACAGCATGACTTTTGATACTATTAACATATTTTAGAAATATAATTTCACACTCACAACATGAACTCCTAACTTCAAATATTTTGTTTTTATAATGATTCCTTGCTATTACACAAAACTACCTTCGACTAAAATTGTATTAAGATTCCCATCAACTTTCCATGCTTTCTGATGTTTAAGGGTAGTGCACTGTGATATATAAATAACCCTCGAGCTGTGCTAGGTAAGTACATGTATATCCACATGATAAAGGGAGCTCAGATGGTTAAAGAGAAAAACCAATAAATTCAAAGGCTGGAAAACATCCTCTTTCTATTGCCTCTACTTTTCATATATGAATCACAAACAAAAGCAGAATTACTATCTAAGAACTTTACACTGTGATGTACAGTGGAAATAACTTTGAAATAAAAGTGCTTCTGAAAACCTGCATTCATTTTGAGGTTTAGATAACATTTTTAAAACTTCATAACATTTACTTATCATTAAACTTTGTTTTGTCACATACTTAAATCACATTGACTATAAAATTGTGAATATATAGAGCTTATTTTGAATTTCTGGCTTTAGGGGATCATTTCCACCATGTTGTAAGAACTCAGAAAGAGCTTTGTGTCCACATGACTTTGTCATTAGTAATGGAAAACTAAAACTACATTTCCTACCTATGAAGAAAAGATGTTCTAATTAAGGAAAATTGCCCATGTCACTTGAATTTCAAAGTGACACAAGTTCTTTGCTGCTATTTTCTGAAGAAGACATGGGCCACCAATACCAATCCAAGTCCCTTGTCTTCTTTCCCTCCAGCGCCATCTTGGTCTTCTCTACTTGAACTGTGTCTCCCACTCCAGAGACTCCTCAGTCTTCAGGCGTCCACCTTTTCTGTTTTGTACACTTCTGGTCCTACATTTGTGCACTAACCATTCTGCTTTTGTAATAATATGGAAAAGAAGTAACCTCTTTGGAAGTGAGGAAGGATAAAACAAAATTGCTTTTATTAAATTGTTAGAGTAACCTATAGAGAGACATAAATGTATCCGTCTTTTACTTAACACATGATGCTTGG
The DNA here is from genome assembly GCA_004027595.1 of Dinomys branickii. Lineage (NCBI taxonomy): Eukaryota > Metazoa > Chordata > Mammalia > Rodentia > Dinomyidae > Dinomys > Dinomys branickii. The sequence goes on along the minus strand of PVLD010012122.1, from coordinate 39,913 downwards.
CAGATACACCATAGAAGAATTACCAATACATAATGTATCATTTCATGTCCCTAAAAACTTTATAAGGTAAGTAAATTTTCCATTTCATAGAGGAAGAAACTGAGGTATAGAACAGTTTCTGAATTGCTTTATAGAACAATGAAAATTAGTATTCAAGCTGTCTGGTACCAAAGTCATTCTTCTGAACCATTACGCTTTACTTCTTTGTTAATGAAATTCTGTGTGAATGTGAACCATTACATTTTAAAGACTTCTTTACAAAATAATCTTAATAAAGACAAAGATAATATTACGGCTCAGATTGAAACTATCCCCCCAAAGTTGCATGTGTTCAGAGATGGGTGTTTTGGAAAGTTATTAGATTAAACCACTGATGAGTTCATGAGGTATTAGGGTCCCAGCTGGAGGTGCAGCGTGGCTGGAGAAAACTCACAGCGAGCATGACTTTGGAAGGGTCTATTCCTGTGCCCACCTCTGTCCTCCCTTCTCTTTCTCTACTTCCTGACCGCCATGTTATGAGCAGATTTTCTGTACCATGCCTTCCTGCCATGCTATTTCTGCAGGAAAATGTTACCATGAACTAAGTCCAGTTTACCATGCACCAAATTATGCACCAAAATAACCCTCTTGTTTTTTTATTTTAATGAGAGAAAAAAACAAAAATGATAAAGAATTTTAAAACAACATAGGAAATTAACTATGATTATTATATTGTATATTGTTACCTCCAAAGTAGTTGCACAGACTACAAAATATGAACATGCAAAATTGATCAAACATTATAAACACTAAATGTTACTTTCAATGTATTAATAGAGTGCTGGGGATATAGCTCAGTGGCATACGTTCCTGCCTGGCAAGTGCATGGTCCTGAGTTTGATTCCTGGTACCAAAAAAAATGAATTAATAGAAATAGTAGTACAATTATCTTAGCTATCTTGTGTGCACACACACAACACACATATATTCTCTTCTTTCTTTTCTCTTTTCCCCCATCCTAGTTTTTATTTCCTTTCCTCTCCTTTTTTATCTTTTTGAGGAGTTTCTTTCCCTTTCACAATATCTGTTGTACCTTTGAGATCTTATTTACTCTTATGCTTCTTACACTAGGGATGTTTATACATGTGGGTCTGATTTATTTCACTTATGAGTATGGTCTCTAGTTGCATCCATTTACCTATAAAAGTCTTGAGTTTATCTTTCTTTATAGCTGAATAATACTCCATTGTATAAAAATACCACATCTTTTTTATCCATTCCTTGGTTCATGGGCATTTGGGTTGTTCCCAAGATTTAGCTATTGCAAATTGTGCTGCTATGAACATGGATGCAGTTGTATCACTGCAGCGTGATGTTTTCAATTCTTCTGGGACAATACCCAGAAGGGTAATAGCTAGGTCAACCTCTAATTCTAGGTATTTGAGGACTTTCCACACTGATTCCCACAGTGATTGTACCAGTTTACACTCCAACCAACAGTGGAGAAGGGTTCCTTTTTCCCCACAGCTCCTCCAACATTTGTTATTGGTTAACTGTTTTGATGATAGCCATTCCTTGTGGGGTGGGATGGAATCTCAGTGCTGTTTTAATTTGCATGTCTTGAATGAACAGTGATGTTCAACATTTTTTCCATGTATTTATTTGCTATGTATATTTCTTCATCTGACAAGTTTATATACATCTCAGGTGCCCATTTTTGGATTAGGTCTTTGTGTTTTGGGGGTCTGATTTTTTTCAATTCTTCATATGTTCTAGATAGAAGTCCTTTGAAGGACAGTTAGCTATATTTTTTCCCCAATTTGAGAGTTTTATTTTCACTCTGTTGGTGATTTCTTCTGATATGCAAAAACCTTTTAATAAGATGAGATCTCAGTTGTTGATACCTTGAAGTGTTTCTCATGCAGTTTGAGTTTTGTTCATGAACTCTTTGCCTACCCTAAGATTTCTATCCATATACTGTTCCAGTAGTGTTTCTGTTTTAATATACGATCTTTAATCCTTTTGACTTTAGTTTAGTGCATGGTAACACACACGGGTCTAGTTTTAGTCTTCAGCATGTGGAAAGCCAGTTTTCCTAGCACCTTTTATGAAAGAGGCCATTTTTTCTGCTGTGCATATGTTTGGCCCCTTTGACAAAGATGAGGTGACTGGGTGTTTGTAGTTATAGCTGCATCTTCCAATCTGTTCCAATGATCCTCATGTCTTTTTTTTTTTTCCAGTGTCATGCTGATATTATCACAATAACTTTGTAGCATGATTTCAAGTAGGAATTATGGTGCCTCCTGCCTTACCTTTGTTGCTCAGGATTGCCTTTTCTATTGTATGTCTCTTCTGGTTCCAGATGAATTATAGGAATGTTTTCTCTAGATCTGTGAGGTATGCTAATAATATTTTGATTGGGATTGCCTTAAATTTGTATAACAGTTTTGGGAGAATGGCCATTTTCACAACTTTGGTTCTTCCTATCCCTGAGCAAGGGATGTCTTTCCATTTTCTGAAATCCTCTTCGTTCTCTTTTTTCAGAGTACTATAATTTCCAATACATAGATCTTTTACTTCCTTTGTGAGATTGATTCCTAAGTTTTTATTTTTGGATGTATAGTAAAGGGTATTTTTTCTCTAATCCCTCTCTCAGTGAGTTTATTGTTTGTGTACAGGAGCGCTATTGACTTTTGAAAGTTGACTTTGTATCCAGCTATGCTATCAAATTTAGTTTTTAAATCTTAATGTCTTTTGGTGGAATTTTGGGGGCCTTTCATGTGGAATATCATGTCATCTGTGAATAATAATAGTTTAACTTCTTCCTTTACTATCCTCATTTCTTTGACTTGTCTAAGTGCTGTGACTAATATTTCCTGAGCTATATTGAAAAGGAGTGGTACAAGTGAACGTCCTTCTCTTGTTTCTGATTTTAGACTGAAAGCTTCCAGTTTTTGTCCATTTAGTATGATGTTGGATGTTGGCTTATCACAGATGGCTTATGTAAGACTTTGATAAAGACACCTATTCCAAATTTCTGTAGGGTTTTTATCATGATGAGTGTGGGACTTTGTCAAAAGTTTTTTCTGTCTGTATTGTGATGATCGTGTGGTTTTTGTGTTTGGTTCTGTTGATATGGTGCATTGCATTTATTGATTTGCATATGTTGAACATTCCTTGCATTTCTGGGATGAGTCCCTCTTGGTCATGGTGTATAATCTCCTCAATGATTTGTTGCATTCTGTTTGCTAGTATTTTTTTGAGGATTTTTGCATTTATGTTTATTAGGATGATTAATTGTCTTTTTTTAACTGGGTCTTTCTCTGGTTTTGGTATCAGAGTAATACTTGCCTCCAGGAATGAGATAGGGAGAACTGCTTCCCTTTCAATTTCATTAAAGAGTTGGAGAATTGGCATTAAATCTTCTCTAAATGTCTTATAGAATTTAGCAGTGAATCCTTCAGAACCTTGGGTTTTCTTTGTTTATGAGTTTTTTTCATTCCATTTTCAATTTTTATTAACTGATATTGTGTTATTCAGAATTTTTATATCTTTTTTATTCAGTGTTAGTAATTCATATGTATCTAGGAATCTGTCCACTTCTTCTGTGCTTTCCATCCTATGATAATAAAGATTTTCAGAGTAGGTATTGATGATCTGAATTTCCACAGGATCTGTAGTGATTTCACCCTTTTCATTCCTTATTGCATGCATGTGAGTTTTTCTTTCCTTTTCTAAATAAGGTTGCCTAGGGGTTTGTCAATTTTATATATTCTTTCAAAGAACCAACTCTTCAATTCATTAATTCTTTCTGCTGTGTTCTTAGTCTCCATTCATTAATGTCTACTCTGATCTCTATAATTTTTTCCCTTCTTTTGGCTTTGGACTGGACATGTTATTTTTTTAGAAGCGTATGGGGCACAATTAGGTTGTTTATTTGTGTCCCTTCTGTTTTCCTGATGTGACAGTGCAGCACTATAAATTTCTTTTCGAGGACTGCTTTAATTGTATCCCACAGGTTCTGTTAAATTTATTTGCATTTTTGTTTGACTGTAGATATTAATTTCTTCTTTAATTTCATCTGTGACCCATTGGTTGTTCAGGAGGCTGTTATTTAATTTCCATGTGTTTACAGAATTTTTGCAATTTCTTTTGTCAATAATTTCCAATTTCATTGTACTGTGGTCAAATAATATGCTTGGGATAATTTCAATGTCTTTGCATTTACTTAAGCATGTTCTATGTACTAGTATATGATCTGTTTCAGAGAATGTCCAATGGGTAGCTGAGAAGGATGAATATTCTGATGTGAGTTGGAACACACTGTAAAGGTCTAATAAGTCCATTTGTTCACAAGTTTGGTTCAGTTATGTTATTTCTTTGCTGATGTTTTCGTCTAGTTGACAGTGGGATGTTCAGGTTCCCCATTAAAATTGTGTTATTGTGTATTTGATTTTTCACATCTGTTAATATTTGTCTTACATAGTTGGGTGATGCCATATTTGGTGTGTATGTATTTATGACTGTTATTTCTTCCTTCTGAAGTTTTCCCCTAACAAGTATGTAGTGACCTTCTTTATCTTTTCTGATCATTCTTGGTTTGAAGTTCACATTTTCTGCAACCAGAATAGCCACCCCTGCTTTTTCCTGGGTTCTTGTCACATGGAGAATTGTTTTCTATCCTTTGACTTTCAGTCTATAAATTTCCTTTTGAGTTAAATTTGTTACCTCTATACAGTATATTGTTGGATTTTGTTTCTTGATCCACTCTGCCAGTCTGTTTCTTTTGACTGGTGCATTGAGACTGTTTACATTGATGGTTATTACTGATATGTATTGGCTTATCTTTGCCATTTTATTTTCCTGCTGTTAGTCCCCTGTTTTTCTCCTCCATTTAATTGCTTGCCCTGTTTGGTGGTTTCTTTTGTCGTTGTTCTTGGAATTGTGGTCAGTTTTATCTCTCAATAGAATACCTTTCAGTATACTTTGTTAGGTTGGTTTGGTGGTCATGAATTTCTTTAGCTTTTCTTTGTCATGGAAGTATTCTATTTCTCCATTAATTTTGAAAGATAGTTTTGCAGGGTACATGAATCTGGGTTGGAAATTGTTTTCTGTCAGCACTTGAAATACTTCACTCCAAGATCTTCTTGACTTAATAGTTTGTGTTGATAAGTCTGCCATGATTCTGATGGCTTTCCCATATAGGTGATCTATCTGTTTTCTCTAATACTTTTTAATATTCTATTGTTTTGCTGAATTTCTGGGATCTTGGTTATAATATGTCTGGTTATATATTTATTTTGGTTATATCTAATTGGATTTCTATATGCTTCACTTTACTATATGTCTGATTCTTTCCCTATGCTTGAGAAATTTACCACTATTACCTCTGGAAATGGTCTTTTTATGCCATTTGTGTTGACTCTTGTATTTTTGTTGCCAAATATTGGGCTTATGTTGTTCTTCTTTGCATCATCTTGCAGCTGTTGAATTGTTATTTTCTAGAGCCTGGTTATTTTTAAGAGATCTTTCCTAGGGCTGGGAGTATAGCTCAATGGCACAGTGCCTGCCTGGAGATCTTTCCTTTTGTGATCACTACTTACAAACCTATCTTCAAGGTCTGAGAGTCTATCTTCAGCTTCATTCAAGCATTTTTGCCAGCTTTCAATGGAATTTTTTATTTTCTGAATATCTTTTTGAATCTTTTTCATGCATTCTAATTCTCTTCTCAATTATTCACTCAAGGTTTTCATCATTTTCCTGTCCTCCTCTTTTTATCTATGTCTTAGATCTGCTAAGCAGTTCCTTCATTGTGGTTGTCATTTCCTTTTTCTTTTTACTTGAGAGGTTATTTCTGATCTGAGACGCTCTACAGCCTCCTAGAGTTGTTTGTTTACTTCAGTTGCTCTCATTTCAGACATTTCAGGTGTGTGACTTCCAATTTCTTCTATGTTGATGTTTCCTGGACTTATTCCAGATGGGCTGGAGGCCTGAGATTGCATTTGGCTCCTTCATCTTATCATTTTCTATTTCAAAATTGTTATTTTGTTTTCTGTGATGATCCTTGTGAGTTTTGCTAGTAGGTATCTATACCACTACTATAAAGGACTCTCTCAGAAAACTCTGTTCTTCAGGGATACCTTCTGTGAGTAGGACATTCTTGCTTTGTGTCTTTCTCAAGATCCTACCTTCCCAATTAATTGTGAGATGGGTTTCTGTTTCGCTAAGTCCCCAGTCTTTTGATATAGGGCTGGGGTGATGATGGTACCCCAGAGCTTCCTAATATTGTTACACAAAGAAGAACAACTGATTACAACAGATACAACATCCTAGCTACAATAGTATGATTATTAATAATGCTACCACCAAGCACAATTTAGAAATTGACAAACTATGGTAAGTACTGATTTTGTACTTCAGACTAGAGGAACAAAATCTATAGTTATATAACAGAACCAATTGTAAATTAGGAGTTTGTATACAAAGTTTTTCAACTTGTTTGAATGAATTTACCCTGTGTTGTGGAAATGTAGGGAGGATGGTGTGAATATAAATTGGAAAGGAAGTAGAAACAAGGCTGGAGGACAAAGGGTGGTCAGGCATGTTTTCAGTAATTAGAGAAGAGGGTAGAAAAGAAAGAATGAAGGAATATTTGAGGGATTATATGAACTTGGTCTCTGGGTTTGGCAGGAGGGATTAGAACAAGGAAAAAGAACAAACAAAAAAAATGAGAAAAAGCAAAGAAAAAAGGAAAATGATAAGAAAGTAAGATAAAACAAAGATAAGGCAAGAAAAAAATAAAATAAAATTATATTTTTTAAAAAGGGACAGTCCCAACCCCCTGTTTCTATCCCATATGTTTGTTCCTAAGCACAATATGGGTTCACCTAACATCACTTTTGGTTAGTATTTTGGACTTTTCTCTCCCACTAGTCTCACCTGTCCATCGTGTGTATCCTAGTCTGGGTCCTACTGTGCCAGTAGGTCCCCAGTGGCCTGGTCCCAAGGTGTAGGGTCCTCTGGTTGAGCTGGTTGCTAAGTCCCAGGTGCTTCCCTCTACCTGTTCTGTGGCCAATAATCCTCTTCTTTAAGTGGCAGGTGTGAGATGTTTTCTTCAGGAATGGGAAAGTAACTAATGCTGTCTATCTATCAGAAAACAGAGGCAAGGTCAATATTTTTAATGATTGCTCTGATTCTTGAAAGAGTTAAACTTTTTAGAATCGAAATTATGAAATTGGTAAGTCATCACACCAGGTGATATGATTTAGGGGTAGAAGGAAAGTATGGATTTAAAATATGAGGCACAATTTCTATGAGGTTAAAAAATGGTTCTATAAGTATATCAAAGGAGAGTCAGTGAGCACTACCATTTCACACTTTTCTAGGGGTAGCATTTAAACACTAGTTTAAATCTAGCCTCTAGACCATATGTGCCAACAGCACATACAATAGTTTTATCATAGATAATAAAACTTAAGACATTAAGGGTGATCTTCATGCAATCTGCTTAGCAGCATATCAAAATGTTGGGAATAAAGGAAACACCCAATATATGCTAACTGTTGACATTAATAGTAATTATAATGAATCAATTTCTTTGCTGCTATCAATTTATGCATTCTATATTTTATACTGAAGAAGAATTGGAGAGTAAAATTGATTAATTTTAACAGAAAAAGTAAATAAAGCCATAAAATAGATGGTGATTAAGTATCTATGAAGAAGCAAAATGAAAAAAGCAAATGAATTTCTCAGATTATAATTATAGGAGAAAACTACAGTATAGAGAATGAAAATAGCGACTCACAAACTTAAAACAATCAATATAGGGAAATCAATTCCTTACTTCTGAAGACAGATTCATCTTTAAGATAGAAATTAGGCATCTACAGTGTTTACACTTAATTGTACAAACTTCTTCCATGATATTCCAGGCTTGGAACCAGCTGACCATGGACAGAATCCTCTGAAATAATGATCCAATTAAACCTCTCAGTTAAGTTGTAGTGTTTAGCAGTTTGTCCCCAGCAACAGGAAAGGTGATTAATACTGGATAATTATTTAAGAAATAAAGCAAGCAAAAAAATTTATTACCAAAATCAAGGGAGATAAAAGTATTAACACAGTTTTAGAGTAAATAGATGTACTCATTAAACAGAATAAATATAGATGAACTAATAGACTGTGAATGAATCAATACACCATAGATTTTTCACTAATTGGGAAATTAATAAAATTGACCAAATAAAATTTAAGAAATTTAGAAATAATTTTTCAAAATCACTTCAGAAGTGTTAAAAGAGAGACCTATTGCTGAAAAGTACAAAATACAAAAATGTATCTCTCTGAGGCCAGCCTGGAAGACATTGCTTTTGCATTTCTTGTGGTCAAGTCCAGCACCATGTTTTCACACTTCAGAATGCACCCAAACTCCCTGGAGGGCAGGACAGAATGTAGAACCTAGAGCCTCACTTCCAGAGTTTCTGATTCAGGGGCTCTACTGAGGCTTTGGGATTGCATTTCAAATCAACACGGAAGAGAGGGAGAGAAAGAGAGAGAGAGAGAGGGAGACAAACCTCTCTTTGTCCCTTATGATTTATGCAGTCCACCAGGACTGGGGCAGTGCCACCCCAATCAGTGGGTAGATCCTGCAGCCACCCTTCCTTAATCCAGCATTACACTGTGAATCAATCACAAACTCTAGATTCAGCCACCTCTGGAAAAACCCTGTGACTATGTGAGCCTTTGGGGGCACATCTAGACACAAACTATAACAACTTCTTTTTTAAAAATGGCAAAATTATCACAGTGTTGATCTTAGCAATTTTTTAAAACAATATATCAAACTAAAAACTCCTGCACAGCAAACAACAATCAACAAAATGAAAACAGTGGTGTATGGGTTGGAAGAAAACATTTCCCAGATCATTACTTTATCTGATAAGGGGTTTATTCCCCAAAATATCTGATAGAAGTTTATCACCAAAATATATAAGGAATGCCTGCAACTCACTAGTAACAAGATAAACAAACAAATATTTAATAATCCAATTTAAAAATAAGCTAAGAACTCTAATGGACATGTCTTCAAAGAAGATATGCAAATAACAAACGTACATAAGACATCCATATTTATAATTATCAGGGAATTAAGTCAAAACTACAAATAGATGTCACCTCACATAAGTCAGAATAACTCTTAACAATGAGGACAGGGAACATGTGTTGGCAAAGCTATGTAGAAATTGGAACCCTTGCACGCTCAGGAATTTAAAATGGTATCGCCCCTGGAGAAATAAGTATGTAGATTCCTCAAAACATTGAAAATAAAGCTACCATATGACCCAGCTTTCTGGGTATTATAAAAAGATTGAAATCGTATTAGAGGACATATTTTAATTGTCACACTATTCACAATAACCAAGGTATGGAAACATACTAAATGTGAGTTGACTGATAAAACTATAAAGAAAAATTATTATATACATAAAATGGAATACTATTCACTGATAAAAACTAGAATAATCTGTCTTTGTGACAAAAATGAATGAAATTTAATGGCTAAATGAAAAGAGCTGGCCATGACAGGAAAATACTGCGTGGCTCCACATATACTAGGTGTCTCAAAATTATCAAATTCATATACTAAATGAGTGAAATGATATTTTCCAGGGGCTGGGACGAGAGGGAATTTGGAAATTACTAATTAGCATGTATAAAGTTTCAGTTAAGCAAAATGAACAAGCTTTAGAGGTCTGCCATGCAATGCTGTACCTATAATCAACAATAATGTATACAATTGTAATAATAAAATGAAAATTCTCCTTTTAAGTAGCTCTACCTCATTGTAAATGCATGCGCACGCACACACACACACATATACACACACATATACACACACATATAACACACACACATATACACACATATATACACACATACACACACACATGCACGCACACATACACACACATACACACATATATATACACACACATACAAATGCACACACACACATATACACACATACACACACATACACACACACACAATACATACACACATACACACACACACACACACACACACACACACACACAGTCTACATGGTAGAAAATGCACCTGAGTGGAAGTTGTCTTTTATTCTTGTTCTGCTTGAGAAATTACTGGATCCCTCAAGGTCACCAAGAAACATTCTCTTGGAAGCTTACTTTCACAATCTGCAGTTAGAATGCAGATGTACAAAGCTTTGTGAAATTTATAACAGCACACATAAAAGGCTTCATTTTATTGTACACTAGTTCAAAATTTAGACTTAGTAATAGAAAGAAAATATTTGAAGAAAGATTCATGTCGCTTTTAGCAAATGAAGCTATGGCTCCCGCTCATTTGATCATTTGTTGATTTCTAAGGTAATTTTCTGTTTAGGTGAATTTTGCTTTTACAAAGTTGATATATGTCATAGCCATTTTGAAAAAACATCTGCTTCCTGTATTCAACATTTACATCGTAGCGGTATTATTCTACCTCATTCAGTGTACAGAGTATTTTCTGATGTCTTTTCTTGTCCTGTGCCTGAGTTGAAGCTGTATATTAGTAATGTAGTTGTAATTACCACAGAACAAATCCCTGATGTAGCAAGAGTACCTTACATATGGGATTGAAAATGTCTTTCACTTTTCGCTCAAACCTAATGCTAAATGTACTTGTCCTTAAATGTAATGGAAGCTTCCATTGGTACTGGCTATTTGGGGCATGTGAACAACTTCATAGCCTACAGAAGCTGTATGGTTTTGTCACATTAACTTGAGCATAACTTCAAGAAAACAACTCTGTCAACAGCATTAGAACAAATTTAAGCACTACATTACATATAAAGGGGCCAAAAAAAAAAAAAAAGAAACTTACATACCAGTTGGTCTATGAAAAGGACAAAGAGAAAGAGACAAACTGCATACACATATCTGCGTGCTTCATTCCCTTCATTGGTAAAAAGAACACAAATATTAACCAATTACTTGTGCTCTCTGTACCCCAGATCTGCTTTGTGTTTTACATGTATTCCTCTACCTAATCCTCCAGCAATCTGTGAAGATTCAGTAATTTGCTCAGGATAGAAGCATTACCTTTCACTACCGCTTTCCCTGGGAGGTACAGCATCATGTCATGTTTGGCGCTCACCTCACACAGGTTGTGTGTTAGTTACAAAGCCCATTCCTGCTCCTGGAGTCAGGTTACTTATATCGCTACATTCACATACATGAAGCCGTAATCACTTCCACTACACCCTGAGACGTCATGGGAGTTTCTCAGTCCCAAACTAACTGTAAGAATAAGACGGACTGTGAAGAGGATTCTCTAAGACAAAGATACTCTATGGCAAAGATTTTAATTCGTCTAACCAGGAGAAGGGAATTGCAACAGGATAAGGAATAGTAAGAAGTAAGAATTCCTGCATAGATGATTTATGTCAATTATAAAGAATTTATACAGTAAGTTGAGAAAGATTAATCTGTCATGTTACAGTTTGAGTTATGACACCATCAAAATGAAAAAAATGTAAGCAAAAGTTGAGGTTATGTGTTAAGCTTTAGAGTGTAGGTCACTGGAAAAGTCATTTTATAAAAAGGAGAGACTTTGAAAGGATAAACTGCTATCAAGGGGTTTTGTTTCATATAGCATATGTTAACTTTCTATAAACCAGAATACTTGAATAATGAAAGTGTTCCATTCCCCAACTATGCTAAATATCAAAACAGAACAAATAGGATGTTAATTTCTGACACAAATTGTAGAAGTGGCTGGCTTTCTGATAAAATACATTTATAATGCTTTAAAATTAGAAATTATTTTAAATTTGCATAAGTGTAAATACTCATTAAGGTGTGTATGTGTCAGACAGACAGACAAAAATAAAATGGGTTTATGATACAATAAAATTGGTAAGGAGAAGTATTTCAGGGAAGAATTTTTAATCAAAGAACAAAGTTTTTACAGTAGATAATTAGACATTTTTTCCTGCACTCAGGATCAGATCCAAAGGCCTCATATATGCTGGGCAAGTACTCTATATTGAGCTCCATCCCCAAATCTTAGACTTAATTTTCCATAGGAAATTTCTATGGGAAAACGTCTCTCACTTTCTTAAAGGAATAGAAAGAGTATAGTTTCCATTTGTTTTTAGATCCGAAGACAATCTGACAAAAATTGTATAAAATAGTTTCTCTTATTAAATAAAAATCAAGATAGTGAGTTTGACTTTTGTGAAAATTTTACAAGTATATTAGTTATAATATATTTCTTCCTCTTCCTGGTAAAGCCAGATGTAATCATAAGCTAATTGAGAAAAACTTTGGCTAATTAAGGCATAAAAGTGATGATTTTCCGGAAATAATAAATATTCATTAGTACTTTTCATTACTTTAAAAAACTGAAAATTTTGAGAAAAATATATAAAGATATTACTACAACAATTTTTCACGCAAGCATAAGATATAAACTGATAATTTTGGTATGAGAAAAAACACATGTATATGTAACCATTTAACTTATTTTACCTTAATGATGATGTCTTTAACAATGTAATCTGAATGGAATTACAGATGCAGAAATACTGGTTAATGTAAAAATGTAAAGGACAATTCTAGATACTATACAATGATCTATTGTATGCTAAATTAAAAGTAAGAGCTGTTTTCAACTCTGGACTTTCAACAGTCTTTACCGCAAAGACTTTCTGTGCTCATCTACTCTTCAGTGCTTGGCACACTACAGATAACTACACTCAGTAGTTGCATAAAAGCATCTGTAGAATATTTGCCACAGGAAAAAAGTTTGGCACATCACCTGCATCAATGGTATATTTTATGTTACATCACTGTAATAGCATATCAGAGCAATAGCTTTGTGACCAGTTAGAGAAACTAACAGAAATGAGGGAGGGAGGGGGAAACTCCATATAGCTTTGCAGATAAGCTTACTTTGGTCTCCAACCACATGAATTGTGGCTTTAAGGAAATTTCTGAAGATACTGTGGTGGCTAAATGGAGAGGACTGATAACTGCTCCTCTTCCCACCCCTCAGCACTGTTGGAATGTTACTGAAGGACAGAGTTCAGTGAAAATTACATTCAAGCTGAAATTGTAGTTGGGAGAACACAAAGCTACATTTAGAAGGAAACATTAACAAGGAAAACACTCTATGTCTGAGAAAAGAAAAAGGAATCCTACCTGGAGTTTCTCTTTAGAATCTCCTTTACCTGTGAGCTGGTTTTGGTTACCTACATGGCTGAGTTAGGCTCCCACAGATGTATGGGTGCTTTCAAGCATTTTTAACTTTTAATTCTTTTGGTTATGTAAGGGCTGTAGGTCCTAAAAGATGGAAAGAAACTATTGCTTCTGTTTCTTTGGCAAAGACAAATTTTAAACAGATTTTTTTCAGGGGAGAATGAGCTTCCTAATTTCATTTGTTAATTAAAGGGTTCAATTTTGTTTTGCCATTCTTGAGAAACCCAGAGCACTGCCGATCCCTTTTCTTCTCCAAAATAGTGGAGATGGGAAGAAAGAAAGGCATGTGTCCTCCTGCAGTCTCTCCCTGAAGGGGCAGACATTCTAGAAAATTCATCATAGACTAGCTCAAAGATGGACAGATGCTTCAGAGTGAGTGGAAATGAGCTTTCCCCTATAGGGTTCTTCTAGAGATATTTTCCTTAGGGCCCATAATTAACATCTTCTGACAGTAGAGTTGACTAACATTCTTGAACTCTGTTCAGATTCTTTCTTTTGGTTCAATTAAAAACATTTCTATTTCAGAACTACAAACCAGCCTGGTGAAATAAGTAGAGAAGTGAATTATGAGCTAAGTAACTGCACTTATTCAGCACTGAGTTTATAGGGATTTCTTCACACCTTTACATTTGCTATTTTCTGATTTATATGAATGCCCAGAAACATCAGTCTTGTAAGATTGCTAGTAATGATTAGCTTGATTTAATTCTGGTTTATGTTCTCTTGTTGCTTTTCAAATTGTTTTCCAAAAAACTTAACTCTCTCTTTCACTGGGACATGCCATTAGTAAAGTAATGACATACAGAATGACATGCTAACTTACTTGCTACAAACTCTGGAGTCAAAAGGAGTCAGTAAAAAGAAAATTGACATTCAAAAATAAAATTAAGTTGTTTTATTATGCTATAAATATATTGTCTGTTGAAAATTAAAACTTTCATGCTATAGTAAAAATTTACCTTGAAATTGACATCTGTGCTGGGGGTGGGGTAGAAAAGACATCCAGTATTGAGTGTGTCTCATACTCTTCCAACAAGGTTGGTTAGTTGGTTGGTTGTGCTTGTTTGACTTGAATATGTCAAATATAGTAACACGTACAACATAAAGTAAGAAAAATGTGTGCTTCAGCAGAAAATTGTGTATGGTTTATAGCTCATCCTTCTATTTCTTCTGATGGTGGTCATTCTGTGGGAACTATTTTGCAATTCTTGAAAATTTTCAATAATTAATAGTAATTGGAAATAAGTTTTTAGAGACATGGAAATTCTATTCTATCAGAAGTTCAACTGACACTCCTAGTTTTTTTTTTTTTTGCCTTTCTTTACACATCTTATTTTGACAGTTTTCCACTCTAAATACATTTCTACATTTTGTACTCTTTTAAACTGGTTGTAATGCCTTGATTTCCTCATTAATAAATTAAATAAAACTTTTAATGCATTGTTTATATATCTTTATGACTTACAGTTGACTCTCTTTTGAAAATTGTCTTCTAACAATAGTAGAACAACAAATAATACTGTGGGACTGGAAGCTTTCTTCAATGAAATTTAAGCAAAATTGTCTCATTTAAAAGTTAATCCTTTCTATACATAGTCTTCTGAGTTTTAAAGAATTTAGTATGTTGTCTCTTGTATTTGAGACTTTTGCATTTTTGCCTACTGCTGTCAGCCAGAATTATGTCAGCCAGAACTTTTCCTTGTTGCCGATTTAGGCTCAGAATCCATCCCCCTCCCACTTTTATGACATCACTGAAATTGTTCTTTAAGGATCAACTTTCCACTATTGTGTAACTGCCATCACAATTGGCTGGAATTTTCCTAACTCTGGAAGTTTAGATGTGAGCTCTGACTGGAATAAACAAATAGTATATTCCCAAGCTTTTTACGCAAGTAGATAGCCAATGGATAGGCATTTGAACCAAAGTTGGTCCATAAAAGTCTTTGGGCAATGGCTACAGAAAAACTAGGGAGTTCTGGGAACTATTGAAAGAAATAGAAGCTGGTCCAGATGAAAAAGCATCAGTTTTATTTTTTAAATTTTATTGGTATATGTTTACAATACATGGTAAGTATATTCATTTTGAGGTGTTCATGCACGTGCATACTGTATCTTGATCCTCTTCACTAATGAATCATCTGACACTGTGGAAAGTAAAGTGAAGAGGAAATAAAAAGGCGAAAACAGTTTCCAGATTATTAAGTTCAGGATTCCTTGAGTCTTTAAAATTGCATGACTGATAAATTTCTTTATTTTTAATCACTTTGAGTTCATTTTCCTATTTACTTGCATTATAATGTGTTCTGAGTTATATAAAGGGTGAATTCTCTGAGATAGTGCCTTTGATTTACTATTTTAATACTTCACAGAATACAAGATGTTTCCAAGCATACACTCGAAATATTTTAGGCTTTTCTCATGGATTTTTAGAAAACTACCCCACCATTTCAATTTCTATGCTTCATTCCACTCCACTTGTCTTTTTGTATTTCAAACCCCTTACTATTTTGTGCCTCTATCTTATTTATCATTTTCTCCAATATCTGTTTGCTTTTGTTCAAAGTATTGATTTATTCCTTTTCCTTTTACTCTATGTATTTCACTGTGTGCTCTTACGAAAAGCATCTATGTTTTTTCTAGCTGGATGTTAAAGTCTGCCCAGCTACCCAAGCTCTTCCTTGGTGAAATATGTTGCAGAGGCAGTCCACAGAAAACAACACAACTACCTTATCTATTCGTTCATTTTAAGGATACACTGTGCACCCTCCACTTTCTTTGATTATGGATTATCTCATTACATTTTAATAAGGCATTAAAATAAGTCTAGCTTGATTTTCTTCAATCGATATTTGACAAAAGAACTATGTTAAACTCACCTATTTGAAATGAAGCTTTACAATTACACAATTATGAAGTACAATGGCCATTTTGAAAACAAGTTAAAAATCTTGGTTGGAAATTTTTTTAAGTGTGTATCTGTGTAATGATTGATATATTGTGTTAACTTGAGAGTTTTAGAACCTAGGCTCTTTACACTCCAAGATATTGTACTGGTTGATTCATTATGCCAGTTTGAGAAGTTTAGAGACTAAGCAACTCAGCAGGAGGCCAGGTTCCTCACTTTGTAAACATCCTGAGCCTGTGCAAGAGGAGGGCACAGAGATGGTGTGAGTGCCTCATCCACTCCAGGACAGGTAGCCTGCATACAATATAAGGAAAAAAAGAGGTTTGCTCCTCCCCCCTTTTTCTCTTATTTCATTTTGCTCTCTTCCGCCACCATGAACTGTTGCCCCTCTGCCATGCCAGCTTGCCTTGGAACCAGCTGATTATGGACAGAAAACTCTTGAATATTTTGTTCCAGCAATGAGAAAAAGGTAACCAACACAACCTATTTATTTAAATATTTATCTTATGAAGTTGATGGTTGTGTTGTTTATAATAGCAAAAGCATAACAAAATACTCTAATGTCCTTCCAAGAGAACAGTTTAACATAGTTCATGAAACACTGAATACACAAAAATCAATGGCCAGACCATACATGACAATAGAACTTTGATCCACACTGCCTACAACAACCACTCCAGGAGGATAAACACCTGCCTGTGCAGCGATGGATAGTCAGCCCAGGGTGGCCAGGACTTAGTAAATGCCTAAGTTTTGCCTTCGTTTTTGCCTCCATGTTATGACCAACCAGAGAAAGTAAAACATGGTCCCCAAACTGATTACATAACACTTCTAATGAACTGTTTTCATCCTCCTTGTGCCTATAATTTCCATCTGTAGCATACATGGAGTCTTCCTTTTTTATTGTAAAGCTCTTCTACTTCTCTGCCTACCTTGAGTCTCCATTACGTGCACAAGATGTTGACTGACTTTCTTTTTCTGACAAATTGCAAAATAAATAGTCTCTCTTCAGTCTTATTTGGTTTTTGTTTCTTTCCACATATGAAATCTTCATTTAATAGAATATTTTATAGACTTAAAAAATCAAAAGACATATTTCAAGAGAAAAAGCAAGTTAGAGTCAACAGGAATTCTCATGTAATTTTTAATACAATTTAGGTCAATATGTACAAGATTGAAGCTGTTCCTATAACCCAGTTAGTTCACCCTTAAATATAAACTCTAAAGATTTTTTTTCTTACATATGACCATCTGGAAAAAATACAAATAGCCTAGTTTTCTATAAAGCAAATCAATCAATCAAGAAGGAAGGTATTAGAATGATCCTCACCAAAATTTTAGATCAATTAAATGACTGTCGTCACCCAGTGGGGTCCTACAAACCTCCAAGAATCAACTTGGTTGTTACCCACATGTTAACTATCCACATACATACCCAGAACTCTGCTTTACTAATCCAGTACTTTTTGCATTTGTTAATCTATTAAAGTTGACATGTCATGATTAAAAGCCATAGATGTCTACAAGCAAAAGTTAAAACCAGAATAATACATCATTATTGTTCTATCAGAATGCCTAAAATTAAAAGTAATAATATTATCAAATATGGGGCAAATTGACAGAAACACAAATCTTTCATATGCTGCCAATGGCAATTACAAAATAGCACAGCAACTTCTAAAAACAGTTTGAAAACTTCTATGCCTGATAAAATTAAACATATGCTTATCATATGACCTGGCCATCTTATTTCTAGCTATCTAATAGGGAGAAATGAAAACATCATCCAGACAAAAACTTATGTGCAAGAACTCACAGAAGCCTAACTCACTAGAACTCAAATCTTGAAGAAATACAAATTTCTGACTCCCTGTGATGAATGAAATCATTATGTACAGCAATCATATTAATAAAAAATAAGCTGCGGTATAATTTCAATATGGAATACAATTTACCAATAAAAAGGAATAAAATGTTAATACATGAAACATTAGCGATTCTCAAAATATTGTACAAGGATTAACATTTCATTCAATTTCTAAAACTTATTAAGAAGGTAAAAGCACTTTATACTTACAATTGGCAATTTATGATTTGTAAATTATACCCAATAAGACTGAAGGGAGGGAGCAAACAAAACACCGTCACTGGCATTAAAAAATAATAGTCACAGTAGCATTTCTGAATCTTCTAAGTTATGTACTTATTTGACTCCACTTCTCATACCCACCCTGTCTGGGAGCAGTAAGTGCTGTTTTGCTTCGTCTCGGGAAGGAAATAAATACTGGGGACTACCTGAGGGTAAACAAGGTGTGTGGCACACTTGCTCAAGAGTAGCTAAGCAAGATCCTTCAGTCCAGCGGGTTTCAAGTACTATCATTTTAACAAAACCAAATCAGTAATTTTGCTAAGGAAAGTTACACATATTTATCTTATCGTGACAATAGAAGTAATTTGCTTTCTAAAAGTGAAAAATAATCACAAGGTATGATAAGCCCTTTCAAAATTTTCTCACAGCGGTTAGGCAATACCATTTTAAATCAAATTGTTGCCTCTTGTGCCTATCTTTCAGTGAATTAAAAAAAAATTCCTCATGGATAGATTTTCGTGAGTGGAAAAGTAATATACCCAGCATCCCTCAGGAGCTTTCTCAAAATAAAGTATGAAGAGCAGAAACAAAACAGCCACAGAGCAAATGCTCTCTGTTTGTGATTTTATTTGTTTTTCATTGGAATTTACCTTTGATGAAGATATTTCTTTAAAGAAGTAAAATCCATGTCACTTTTATTCCATAGCAGACTGCAGGACTGAAGAGCAGATAACTAATTCAGAAAAAGTTCCCTGGCATATTCCCTATAATTAATGTGATGAGACAGTTCTGCAGATCATGTGTGATTTCGATGGCTACAAGTTCAGATTAGGCAAACATACATAATTCCCCTTGTCAGTTCAGGAAGACTCAATGATTATTGTTTCAGACAAAGTGGAGGCAGCTAATAAGAAGATGTTTTCATTTCATTTTATTTTCCTTTTATTTGGAGAGGATAAAAGACCTTTCAGGGCATTAGCACCACCCAGCTCATCTCAAATCCGTAAGAACAATTCACACAATAGTTAGGGAAAAGGATAAGATTTTGTGTAAATCGCAGTGAGCAATCTCTTTAATAGCCACCTGCAGCATTACTACTCATAACAAGAATTGCCAAAAACACTGGAGGGAATCTAGAAAATCTTGCTTTGAAAATCAGACACTGGCCAGGGCAGCAGATTTTGCCTGTAAACTTAGTGGATTATAAAGACAGGTGACCTTCAGAAGATGAAAAGGCCTTGACATATTCTAGGTCAGGATTTTCAAAACTAAGTTCATGGATCCAACCTTTAGCCAAAGGTTCCCTAGCAGTAAGCACAGTTCAAAATCAGAAGTGACAGTTTTTTCTCTCTGCATCACTTTATGTTTAAACATAAAGTGTAAGCAAAGTCACACCATTAAGATGATTTTCTTTCCAGTTAGGACACAATCTTGAGAAATTTCCCATATGTCGTCTAGGTTGTTGCAGTGGATTTTAGATACAATAAGTAGGACAGAACCTCAGTGGGTTTTAGAAGGATGTGCAGGTCTTAAAAGACAAAAAGCCGCCACTCATCCCATGAACCTGTGTACCACTCACTTCATCCGGAGTTCAGAAAATATATCATCTTCACCTGAAATTGGAATTCTTAAAGAGCACAGTAAAACTTGTCTTTAAAGAATACTATTATTACAACAGTGAGTCCCAAAAATTTCTAAAGGAATTGCCAGCTTTGGTGAATATTTCCTAGCATGTACTGCACTGAAAAGGGCCGTGCTAAATGTATATAATTTGTTTCCATACCCAGGGCTTGTGAATTTTCTACTTCTTAGCGTGCATACAGAATAATTTTGAATGGCTTCAGAACTTCAAAAAATGTTTAGAAACTTTGTTTTAATTTTTATTCTGATCTTTAGCACCTATTACTATTAAATGTGGGAGAGCAAGGGAAGATGAGATGTTTTAAAAAGCAGAGAAAGGGTGACAAACTCCAGGCCTGTCCCCTGTCTCCTGGTGGTTGGATGGCAATCTTCTGGCATTCTTTGATTTATCAGTACAGCACCCCCAGACTCTGCCTTTATCTTTACATGGGATTTCCCATGTACACTTGTCTGTCTCTGTCCAGATCTCTTCTTTTTCACAAGAACATCAGTCACTTTGGATGAGGGCCAACCTTAGTATCCTCAATTTAGCTTGATCATTTCCCGAACACCCAATGTCCAACCAAGTTACATTCATAGGCACCAGGAGTAATGGATGTCAGGTTCTTTATAGAAAAAAAGATTCAGTACATAAAAAATATTGCTGTTTATTTATAATAAAACACTTTAAGAATTAACAGTTTGCACATTAGATCAAAAGATGACTATTTTTTGGCAGACCTCACATGGGCATGGAAAGGAGCCCCAATGATAAGACAATTCAAAAATAAAACATTGCCTCAACGTATGGATGCTGAGGGGCACACATGTCCCTTGTGGTAAGTCAGTAAATTTTCTCTGCATGCAGGGGAGCCAAGGATACCATGAGCTCCTAAGAACCACAACCTCAACACAGAGAGCATAGTGTGTTCTTTTGCTTTGATGAGCTCAATACAGCAAGTCCAAAGGGAAAATGGGAAATGGTTGATCAGATCAGTTATAATAAAAGCAGCATTTAGGGGGCACAAAACATTTGCTTGGCCATTTTCTAATTTTTTTTGTCCCCTTCCCCTTTCCTCCCTCTAACCCTTTTTCTCCCCCACATTTGCAAGAGCTCAATTCCCACTTTTTACTTTTAATTTTTTTTTCTTTAAATCTCTTTTCCTTCCCTTCTCTCTCCCACCCTCTGTGGTTCCCCTTCCCATCTGAACAGGTATTCCTTCTTCCAAATATCGCTCTTCCCTATTCTGCACCTTTGCTACACTTTGGATTTCTCGGACAAGTGAAGTAATACGATATTAAAACTTGTTTGCCTGATTTATTTCACTCAGATTATGGTCGCAGGGTGCATCCATTTACCTACAAATGCCTGAAATTTATCCTTCTTTATGGCAGAGTAATACTCTGTTTATGAATATCATAATTTCTTTATACATTTACTTGTTGATGAGCATATAGACTGCTTCCAAGATTTAGTTAATATGAACTGTGCTGCTACAAACATGGGTCTGGATGTATTGCTGTAATATGTCTCTAACAATTTCAGGAAGTGGAGAGGGATAGCTCTGCGGTGGGAATAGGTAGGAGAGGAACAGCTGGCTCAAACAGAGCCTCTAGTTCCAGTTTTTTGAGAAATCTCCATAGTGATTTCCGTAGTGGTTATATTACTTTACATTCTCACCAGCCGTGAAGGGGTCCCTTTCACCCTTCAGCCTCACCAGCATTTGTTATTGATTGATTTCTTTATGATAGCCATTCTTGCTGGAGCGAGATGGAACCTCAGTGTTGTTTAATTTGCATTTCTCAAATAGCCAGTGATTTTTGAACATTTTTCATACATTTATTTGCTGTTTGTACTTCATCATCTGAGAAATCTTTATTCATTTCAATTTTATTTAATGCATGGTAAGAGATATGGGCCTAGTTTCCATCTTTGGCATGTGGAAAGCCAACTTTCCCAGCACCATCAATTAAAGAAGCTATCTTCCAGCACAACTGTTTGGTCCCTTTATCAAAGATAAAGCAGCTAAGTGTGCCTGGAATTGTTTCTGCATCTTCTATTCTGTTCCAACAGTCCTTGAGTCTGTTTTTCTGCCAAAAGCATGTTGTGTCATCACGGTAAATTTATAGTATAACTTGAAGTCTGAGACTGTGATCCCTCTTCACTTGTTGTCCTTGTTGCCAAGAATTGTTTTGCTATTCTAGGTCTTTTCTGGTTCCATATAAATTTTAGGATTGATTTCTCTAGTTCTGTGAGAGATGCTCCTGGTAGTGTGGTTGGATTGTATTAAATCTGTGTAACAGTTTTGGAAATATGACCATAATCACTATATTCATTCTGCCTATCCAGGAACAGGGATATCTTTCCATTTTCTGGTATCCTCTTTGATGTTTTTCTTAGGGTAGTACTATAATCTTCATTGCAGAGATCTTTCATTTTCTTGGGTACGTTCATTCCTAAGTGTTTCATTTTTCTTGATGCTATTGTGAAAGATGTATTTTCCTAGTTTCTCTTTCAGTGAATATGTTATTCATGTTCAGGAATTCTACTGATTTTTCAGTGTTGATTTTGTATCCTTCTATACTGCTGAATTTAATTATTAATTCTAGGGATCTTTTGGTGGAGTCTCTTGGATCTTTCATGTAAAGGATCACATCATTAACAATTGTAATTTAACTTTTTCCTTTCCTATCCATATGGCTTATACTTCTTTCTCTTGTTTAACTTCTCTGGCTGATGTTTCAAAAAATATATTAAATGAGATGGTGATAATGAGTGTCCTAGTCTCGATTCTGATTTTAAAATGAAAGCTTTCAGTTCTGCTCCACTTAGTATACTGGCTGTGGATTTATGATGGACAGCTTTTATCAGATTGAGATTAAAAACCTTCTATCTCAATATTCTTTAGGAGTTTTGCATAAATGGACGTTGAATTTTTCTGCATCTATTGAGATGATTATGTGGTTTCTCTTCTATCTTTTATGTTTTTGGTGTTTTTTTAAACCAACTTTTTAAAACTCTTTTAAGAAGTCTTTTCTCATCAGTTCTATTATAGCTTGGGGGATATTTTTGTAAGGGAGAACAATATAATACAGCACATATAGTTTATATGATTATTTATAATAGTCACCCAAAGAATGATATACAAGAGAGTGAAAGAAATCTGTCTACACACTATAGACCAAGAAATATAGGTAAAGGCCTGGATCCCAAGGAAATGTCCTGCATGAGTCCAGCTCAATACCTAGAGCTCATAACAATACTTTCCACGAATCCAACTCGAGGCCCACAGCCCACGACAGTGTCTTATGCAGGCCTGTTTCATGGATCTGTGCTAGGCCCAAAGGTCAGTGGTGGAATCTAGGAAGTCTGTGCCTGCGGGATGAAGGACCTGTGCTAACAGGCTGAGGAATCTATACTGGAGCCAGGAAGCGACGCTCAGAAGAATCAGAGCTCCCCCCAAGGTACCACAGCCATCCTCAGCAACAGTGAGGTCCCGAGCTCCTCCAGTGATCAAGATGGCCAAGTTCCCATCAGGGAAGTCAATGCAGCAAGCTTCTCTAGGAGAGTGGCAGTGCACCATCTTCCCCTCAGAGCCAGGAAGCGATGCTCAAAGTGAGGATCAGAGCTCCCCCAAAGTGAACCAAAGCCATTCCCAGTGCTAACAAGGCCCCAAGCTCCTTGAAGGATGAAAACAGCCAAGTTCATCAGGAGAGCCAGCATGGTGAGCTCCTGCAAAACAACCAACTGCTCCTTACAGCTTCCACCAGCTCCAACAGCCTGACCTCTGCTCCCAACAGCCACCACTTTTCATTCTCCAGCTCTACCTCGTATGCTGATGGCAACAATCCCCAGGCGGGCCTCCCACACCCAGCACCACGCTTACTCAGTTCAGCTGAGGGTTATAAGTTGACCACCAGTTATCAATCCACTACAAGTTTTCTCCAGAAAGTCAATACTGAAGATTTTATAAAGTACAGATTGAGCTCTCTGCCCACTATTTCCCAGATTTCAGCCTCTCTTTCCAGAGTGGTCACTGCCTCCAGCCTGCTCAGGTTTATGGACACAGCAAAGATACTGAAAACTGGCAAAAACTCTAGGAGGATAAAACAAAAGAAGTCTATGAATTGTTAGATAGCCCAGAAAAAGTCCTCCCGCAGTCCAAGGACCATATTACAGCCAGAAATGCAGCTAGAAAGAATCACCTGGAAGGAAAAGCTGCCATCTCCAATAATAAGATTACCAGTTGTATTTTCCAGTTGTTACAGGAAGCAGGTATCAAAACTGCTTTCACCAAAAAATGGGGAAAGAGAGCTTTCATTGCACCCCTGTGTGAAATTATTCTAATTCAATGGGTTTGCAGGAGAATAGCAACTGGTTATTTCCTCAAAAGAACCCAGAGTCAGGAAGGATTCAAGTGTTACCCACCTAAAGTGGAGCTATTTTTCAAGGATGATGCTAATAACTATCCACAGTGGTCTGAGGGACAGCTAATTGCTGCAAAATTTTGCTTTGCTTGACTTGTTATAGGCCAAACTGAAGTAGATATCGTGAGTCACACTAAACAAGCTATTTCTGAGATACTGGAGAAATCCTGGTTGCCCCAGAACTGCTCTCTGGTTGATATGAAGATTAAATTTGATGTTGATGTGATTACCAAAGAAACTGTTCTTGCTGACATTATTGATAATGTTTCCTTTGTTTTTGTTTGTTTGTTTGTTTTTTGTTGTTGTTTTTGAGACAGGGTCTCGCTATGCAGTTCAGACTGGCCTTGAGCTCACTTTGTAGCCCAGGCTGTTCTTTAACTCGCAATGATCCTCCTGCCTCAGCCTCTGAGTGCTGGAATGCCCTGCTCTGTTACTGATAATGATTCCTGGAGACTCTGCCCATTAGGATATCGAAGCTAGCAGAGAGACAGTCTTATCACATCCTCAAAGAAGTAACCCCTGAAGGGCTCCAGATGGTAAAAAGAACTTTGAGTGAGTTGCAGAGAGAGCACAGTTGCTTCTGAAATCAGAAAACCAGTGCAGGGTTTAGTACTGATGGACTCAACTTCTGATCTATTAAATAAAACAAAATATTTGTGCACATAAATGTTTTTCCTTTAACTTTTCAGAATCTCTTAAGCTTCATCTTCCTCAACATCATTATCCCAGTGCCCTGTAAAATGATCTTTACAGGACATTTGGCCACAGTTTATGATGCTCTGTTACCTGTCAATCTTGGGAGAATAAGCAGCAGCAAGCACCACAACACCTACATAACACCAACAAAGTCAAAAGGCAAGGAGAGAGCTCAGACTATAAAACTAACTGAGATGCAACGAGATTGAACCAAACAGTGCTGAATGCCATAGGTAACACTTGGAGGGCCGCAATCCCGGAAAGGGATCATCAGCACTTACCAGGTCCAAGCATTCTTTTCCCAGGCATCTCCCCGGATCGGAACCCCTCAAAGTGTGATCCTTGGGCATGTTCTATCTACAAATTGTTACTAACCCATGATTCAGTAAGAAACTAAGACAAGAATATAAATCCACTACATACATAGGTGCACAATTACGTTCAGCTAAAGTTTTCTTTCCCAGAAAGTCTTTCCTGATAAAGAAAGCAATGTGTTGCTTTATACTCTCACTTAAATTTCAAGGGTTTAGGAGAACAGCTAATTGAGCACTATTCCACAAACTACAGAGTCAGGGCACACGACTATTCCCTCCCGCTGACGTGAGCACAGCCAACATGAGCCAGTTTCAGTCAGGTTATTTGTTGCAGACCCTGTGACATGTTTGCTGCCCAGATCTTCTCATTGAAGACTGAAGTTCTCATCCCTCCAGCCACTAGCAGAGTTGGCAGCTCCAAGCTCAGGGCTGAATACCTGCTATTTTAATTACTTCTGGCTGGAGACAGCTGCCCCTCCCTCCATGGATTACATTGACACCTTGGGAAGAGCCTACCTTCCGTGCTTTCTCCAGGTTTGGGCTTGGAGCTCTGGCCTCTTATCTTACATTCCAGACAGCTCCGTGGAGGGCACCCCAGCTCCAGAGCCCCTTGTCGATGGCTGTGGCCTTTGTCCTCACTGTATTGCAGTTCAACTTCTCTCTCTGCCCGGTTCCGCTTCCTCCATTCCTCTCACAGATTACGATTCCAGAAAAACTGTTCAAAACATTTCCTGAACACAGATCTTCATCTCTGAGCTGCTGCCCAAGAACCGGGACCACTTCTACTTTTCTCTTTTCTGGGATGACAATTTCGTGTAAAAGAGCCACTAAATACCTTAAAGATAGAGAAGCTGGATGGTAAATATTAGACCTTTAACGATGCCCTGGATCCTGGCTCATCAGTTCCCCTGGACTCATCAGTCAATATTGGACCCAAGTATGAGACTTCCCTTGTTTTGCGTATAAGATTTCCAGGATTTTGTTAAGGCAGTTAACCCATGCAGAGCAATATAGGACACAGACTACAGATTCATTTGTAGCTAAGAATTAACTAGATATTTGTACCCTACCTCGATGCTGGACTGTTTTCTCACCAGCCCTTTCACAGCCAACTGGGATTGCTGTCCTTCCTTTGCAGGTGACCTTGTCTTTCCATATTTTCTTTTGCCTTTGTAGATGTGTTAATGGTAATTTTTCAAGATGCTACCCAAATTTCATGTATATGACTGATATATGTAATATGCAAAATACATACAGTCCCAATTTTAGATTTGAAAGTAACTATAAACCTCCTATGGTCTGGATATAGTTAAACTATGGTAATATTCCAAAAACCAATGTCTTTCTGTCTGCACTGTCTCCTACCAACTAGGGACTAAAGGTATAGTTCAAGGCAAACCACATGAAACAAACAAGAGGAGACTACAATACAAAAGAAAAAGGTGAAGAAAACCATTTGCTTTAGCCAAAAAGTAAAGCACAGAGCTATATGCTCTGTGTGCTCTTTATTGACTCAATAAAATAAAGTGCTAAGGTACATCCTAAGAAGTAATAAATTTTGTACAATAGTGAATGGTCTCATATTACATTTTATAGCTATCCCTAGAAGACATGAGACTTCTGGATCTGAGGCCAAAATAAGTTTAATTACTAGTAGCAAAAGAACAAAGCCTAATTAATTACCAGCATTTTTGCTCTGATTCTTTGCATCCAGTTCCCATGCAGCAAAATTAAGAGTGTCAGATGGCACTTGCATACACACTCTATGTATTACAGGCAGAACTGAGCACAGAGCAGCCACATTGCTAATAATGGACAGTAAATATGCTCCGGAGAGTGATGCTGTCTCCATTCTCTAAGGCTCTTACCAAACCTTCCCAGGGGGAGAAACAATATCTACATTGAGACTTCCCATTGTACAAACATCCTTGAAAAGATTATCTAGCAAAGGACACTCACAAGCTACATAGGTACATAAAAGCCCATGATGTCCTTTCTAAAAATCCCCAGGAATAAAAGCTTTTCTACGTTTGTGTTCCACACAACAACCTAGAAACATAAAGCTCATCTTCTATATACACAGGGTTTTTACATGGTTATAGAAAAATCAAGAAAACAAATATCAAGTATTTTCCTTTTCATGTAGCATTGAGATTTCATGTTTTGATTTTGAGCCTGAGCTTTTTTGGAAGGAAGAATACTATATATGGCTAGAACTATGACGATTTCCAAGGTTTTCTAAATGTTCTAAGTTTTCCTTTAATTTGTTTGATGCCCATCCGGTCTCCCTTGGGATTCTACTCTCATCTCCTAGTTATAAGAGGAGCGTTTGCCCTTCTGTTCTTCCTTTGCTGCTGATTGATTCAGCCATGACTTCGTGTTTTATAACACAAGGAGGCTTTCCGCCATCCTGATGAATATGCAATTAGGCCACAGTTACTGCCTTCCTGCTATTACTTCTCCCCCTTGATGTACCTCTGATTATTTAATGGACCAGAAAATATCTTACGATAAGCCAGGATCTCTGGAGTTTTCTAAATTCCTGTGACTATCTGCAAAGACTCTTTTCTTTGGCATCTGCTGCAGAACTGACACTCTGAGATTAATGGGCTGACCTAATTGAGTCCACTAATGAGCTATTCTTCTCTCTTAAAAGTACATTTTGTCCAATTACTTACACATACATAGTACAGCATCAGGGAGGCTCATTTTTCAAGCCCTTTTGCTTTATGATAGCATTTAGTGTCCTGAGAATTGCTAAAAGCTTCAGCGTTGATACACAGACATAACATCTACTTGGCCTCTGCAGGCATTTGAATTTGAGAACCACTATTTTAAAAAAGAAAGTAATGAGAAAGAGATGGGGAATTGCTAACTTGTTTTTCTGTTTTTGTTTTTTACCTCTGGCTCATAGCCAATGTGAAGCCAATTCCTGATTTACAGGACGTGTTCCCCTCTTGGGAAGACTCGGTGTAGAAGTAGTAAGCATAATAGATGCAAGATTATCACAAGAAGTGTCACATTTTACTTGCTAAATCACATAAAGATAACTGCCTGTTGGCCAATATTAAGAACCTGGAAAGATGCAAAGTAGTACAAGTTATGAATCTTTCATTCTAATAGTTTATAACCTATGGGGAGAAATGATAACAGCAGTGTAAAAACTACAGAAAAATTGAGGCAAAATAAGATACATAGCATCAAAAGAAAACCAAACATATGTCATAGGGAAGAGAGAAACTGATTACTAACTGGCATGGATTTAAAGTGTGTTCGGTGTTCACAGGAGAGAACGGGCTTCAGGCAAGGGAAAGCCTTTATCTCAGCTTTGCCCAGCAACTGATTATCTCATTTTGGTAACATGTCCCAAGTGAGAAATAGTGGAAGTGAAAAACACCACAGTGATTATCTTCATTTAATATTTTTTCCTGCATAGCTGGAACTTAAATAGCAACTGGAATACATTTGGAGGTTATTGCCAATTTTGGCCTAGAAAAAATAAGAAGTAATTACATGGTTTCTATGATTCAAAATTCCACAAAATATGATAGCATATGCCAGACTATGTATGTGCAAGCTCATTGAAAGAAAAAGAATCATTTTAGAAATCAAATATTTAATGTGAAATTAAAATATTAAAGATTATATATCACTGAGAAAATCAGAGATCATTCATAATACCTCCCACTTTAACTATGGCAGACTTAGAGTAACTTTGATGTGACGTGTATGTTACAGGTACCCTCAACAGTGACTCTTACACTTTATTTTGTCAGGAGGTGTCTTTGATATTCTAAAGAAAGCTTTTGTTTCGCTCCATTTTTTAGTACCTCCATGTTCAGGAGCACGACATTTCCCTCCTACTGTCACCTAGCCATCTGTCTAGTGACGCTGATATCCATGCACTCCACAGGAAGGAATCTTACTCAGAAAGATCTGTTAAATCAGCATCTATCACCAAGAGCTCTATGTGAACCTTCACATCTCAGCAGTGTAAATACTACTTCATAGAGTTGGGAGCAGCTATAGGGACAGGAAGCAGACATTGTTATCAGATTCCATTTACAAAGGCTTTATTATTAAGCTATTTATAGAATGTTCTGTCTTCTAAAGAAACGTGAAAGAGCACTTGTCAGGTAGCTCAACTAACAGTGCTTCACTCTGCCTCTTGAACTGTGCCTTTATTTCTGATGCCTAAAATTTTCCTGTTGTAGTATATACTCATTCCTGTAAGTGTTCAGGAGCTGTCATAAAGGATGCCAAGAGAAAAGCAGCAGTTGACCTTTACATTTTTACTATTGATATAATTACTACACTCATATCAAGATATTCTCTTTGCATAAACATGATTGCAGTGCTAACCACAGTCAAGCTGATTCTCTCAGTTAAAATAACTCCCCTGGCATGTGCTCTGGAGTGGAGAGTGGCTCTGCATTTTGTTTCGTTGCTCGTTTTGCTCCTTTTTCTACATTAAGGTTAAGGCCGCTTGATTTTAAGACTTCACCACTATGAAAAGATTGCGGTATATTTGCACTTGAGAGAGCCCGAATCCAGATCTCCATGGCAGACTTGTCTCTCACGAAAGGTGCCAGCCCACACAGACACTGTGTTCTGGAAATTTGGGTAAACATACTGCATGAATTATCAGCATTGTGACTTTGCTGATGGCCATGCGTCTGTTTTCACATCTTTCTCTTTCAGTGCTTTCCTTGTTTCATGATGCCACATATAATCCGCAATGCAAAAGAATGATGAATAAATCTGGACCTTTATAGAACACAAACATGTAACTTTCCCTAATAGTTTGAATACTCACTAGCTATATACCTACAAAAACCTTAAATTCACTTTATCATCTGCAGTATATGGATTATAACAGCTCTAAGAAATACAATTAATGTGAGACCCAAAAAGATAATAGTAGCTAAAAACTCTGAAAATGGTAAAGTTTTATATGAATTAAAGGACTTTCTATTTCTGTTTACAACAACAATGAATAGTGAAAGCTTTTAATAACAAATTTTTCAATTTCTACACTCTGGAAAAAAATTAGGAGGACCTTTTTTTGTAATTTCGGTTATGATACTGATGACAATTAAAATATTTAAATAAATGTACTTTGGTATCTACATGTTATGCATCAGACATATACATATTCATTAGGTGTCAAATATTGGCCTAACCACTTGTGATACAAAGAACAGACCTGCCAGATTCCCAGCTTTGAGAAGTTCAGCCTAATGAAAAAGACACATGAGTTAGGAGATATAAAGTAATAAAGTGGAAATATAAGCAGATAAACAGATGTGGAGAGGGTTTAGAGAACATGCTAACCCTGGTTTCATTCCACAGAACACAGCATCTTTACTTTCACTTAACGCTGGCAGTGGTTGCCATGACATCAAACATTCCAGCTGTCTACTCCTAACATGAACATAATGTAATAAAATTTGATCCCCCAAAGAAGAAATCATAGTTCAAGGGTAAGCCAGAGAAGTATTAGTAGGCTGTCCATTGTTTTTGCCCAAACAAAGTTCTTTTCTTGTTTTTTCATAGCAGACTTCCCTTTTTATGCAGACATTTTAAGCAATCAAAGTAAGTTGAACCTGTCTTCCCAGCATAAGTATGGACACAAACTCAATCCAAGACCAAACAGACCTTTGCTTCGTGTTTTCCATCAAAGTAGCACCTCCATCCCCCAAATCACTAAAGGGTTAATGTGAAAGCCTAAAGCTGTGGGGTTTTCTTTGCCACTATTAGAATTTAACTAAGAATGACATCAGCGCAGATGAAGCAGAACCAAGAGATGAAGACACACAGACAATGACTTTCCTGAGTGCTGAAATCCAGCCTTTAATAACTGCAGCACCCTTTGGGCTTCTCACTTATATTAGCTAATAACTTCATTTCTTAGTTTCCGCTGGTGTGGCTTAGGTTTTCTTTATTTGAAAGTGAGAGAGTTATCAATTCAGTCTAAGATGTGATTGCAAATCTTCCACTATTTTCTCTTTCAAGAAAGTTAGACTTAAAGATCTTTTATACATGTTGTCTATTAGAAGACCATTTCAGAGCTTCATCAGTCTCTGAGGAGGAACAGACAGCTTTGTCTGTACACATTAATTTGTGTGGGAGCAAATCTTGCCCAGCTATCGTATGTTTTTTCCTAACTTCCTGAAAGAATTGGGTCCACATTTACGTAGGTACTAACTTCTGCAGCTCTGGAATGATAAAGCCATGAGGTGCTAATTGAGATGAGTATCTCTCTGTGCAGTGTGTGGCACTTTCTAGATTACCAAGCTTTGTCATTTTAAGGGCCCACAACTATTAAAGTTTCTTTTGTAGTCTCCCAGGTGAATATGCTTCTTTGTTTATTTGTTTGTTTTTGGTATCGGGAATTGAATTCAGGACCCTGTGCTTGCCAGGTGGGTGCTGTGCCACTGAGCTATATCCCAAGCCCCCAAGTGCATTTACTTACAGGCATCTTTATATTTGAGGCCAATTCTCTTTTGGTGGCACAAAAATGTGGTTAGAGAGTAATTCAATTGGTCAGTGTAATGATTCAAATTCAAAAGCCTCAGAAAATACTTCAAAGATTTTTAAATTGCATCCTGTTTTAGCACATGTACATGCAATGACCAGGTCTTGACTATAGATGCCGAGGAGTAGTTTTTTGTTTCTTGGGGTTTTTTTTTTTGCTCAACCAAAACCAGATTTATTTGGGACTTCATGTGTTTATAGGAATGTTTGGTATTTTGTTAATGTAGATGGAACTATTAAAAATTGATGGCTATGTGACTAAAATATCTGACTTATTCACAATTAATTTAAACTACTAAAAACATTTACTATGTATAAATTCATGTTTTGTTTTCTTCTTAAAATTTACCAGTGATAATGTGTTTGTGTCTTTTAAATGCTTTCAATAAACTATTGATATATATGTATATGTATGACACTGTGATACAAGACCGAAAGACATCTGATCAAATAGTAAGTCTCATAATAACTACTCTAGAGGTACAAGTATCTGCAAATGGAAAATTTTGTCAAACTATAAGTCTACAAATTAAAAATGAGTTTTAAATACTCTCAAAATAATTGAAGATTAATAGGTTCATTGTTTAATATATCCTAAAACTAATAACTTGTGTAAATACAATTTATTTAATATTCTAGTGACAGTTGGTTTTAAGGAACAAAACTGTTGGCTATAAACATTAATAACTATGAGCCGGGCGAGGTGGTACATGCCTGTAATTCCAGCACTCGGGAGGCTGAGGCAGGAGGATCTTTGCAAGTTTGAGACCAGCCTGGGCTACAAAGTGAGCTCAAGACCAACCTGAAGTGCGTAGTGAGACCCTGTCTCAAAAAAGCAAAACAAAAAAAATTAATAACTATGGTACCTCATCCATTAATTATATTTTTATATGGCTCAATGTTGTGTTGAGAGAAACAGAAAAGCCTTGATTTCTTCACTGTACAGTAATAGGTAAACTGCTGTTATTTTACTGTCTAATCTTTGTTTAAATTATTTAAAGTGCACTTTTTAGAAAAATAATTGTATTTACAGAAAAGGCTTGCAAGGTTTAGGGACAAAAATTTTGAATGTTTTCCCCTCCAAGTGTGTTTATATGTGATTTTCCAGATGTACACTATATATATATATATATATATATGTATACTATATATATGTACACTATATATATATATATATGTATCTCACTCACATCTACATATAACAGCTAATATCTCAACTGAGAGTAATACCCAGTCAAAGAGGCCCCTCAAGAGACCTCACTGTTCACGTTTCTCAAACACGGCTTTCTGTGGCTGTGCCTTCCCCTTGCACTGTTCCCGCTCTCCCTGCGGTGAAACCTTCAGGAGAACATAGACTGGTACAAGGACTGAGCCTCATTAATGAGGTGCTGGTCTCTGGCCTCTCTCTGGCCTCTCTCTGGTGGAATTTCTGCACTAGGTCCTCTCCCAACTTCCAGGAGACACAAATCGGTTCTCAGTCTTCGAATTCGAAGATGCTTGTTTTTCTATTCCTCTCTACCCAGATTTCCAGTTTCTGTTTGCATTTGAATGGGAATATCTCATTTCAAAGGAAAAACAACAATATACTCGACAGTTCTCTCACAGGGATTTAGAGATAGCTCTCACCTTTTCGCTTAGGTGCTGGAAAAGGACTTAAGGAACCTATACTTCTACAAGGAAGTATCCTACATTATGTGGATGAAACTTCAATGTGCAGGCTCAACTTGAAAGCTATACAATGCGATACTATCCAAGCCTTCAATTTTCTAGCTAAGAGGGAGAGACTATCTCAAAAGAAAAGGCTCAGAAACCCCTTCAGAAAGTCCTATACTTGGGATACATTCTTGCACCAAAAGAATGACAACTGTTTAAGTACCAGATGCAGGTTATCCGTATTTCAGGTGTCTTTGCCACCAAGCAACAGCTTTGTTCCTGCCTGAGTGTGACTGCCTTCTACCAGGACTGATTACCCAATTTTGGACTAATTGCAAAGCCTGTATATGAAGTGCTCAAAGGTCCTGAATCTGTGCCCATAGAATAGATAAAACTGACAATGCCTTTTGAGAAATAAAACATGCCCTTGCTTAGGCTCCAGCACTAAGAATATCTGATGCAATAAAACCCTCCTTCTCCAAATCAGAAAGAGAAGAAATTGCTTTGGATTTCTTGACTCAAAGGTTGGGACAAGAACTCTGCCCAGTGGCATACTTTTCAAAAACTTACAAGGAGTGGCTGCTGAATGGCCACCCTACCTGAGAACGACAGCAGCTACAGCTGTACTAACAGAATGTTTGAAACTAACTTTGAGGAAAAACTAGATGTTTCAACTTTGCATCATGTTGGGGATAATCTTGAGGGAAAAAAAGATGACTCGTGATTAATAAAAGAATGGCTTATCATTTACCAGGCCATGCTTATAGATACTTCTGAGCTTGCCAAAAAGATTTGCACTACTCCTACTTCTGCCTCACTGATGCTTACAGGCTCAGAGGTTGCCCTCTTTTGTGAACAGGAGGCTTTCCAGACTTATGCAAGCAGACAAAACGTCAGTAAGCTGTCCATCTGAGACCCTGGGGATGTGTGGTTCACTGATGGAAGTCACTTTGCCCAAGAAAGACATGGAAAGGCAGGTTGTCAGTTAAGAACAGGTCACTGAGGCCAAAGCCCCAGACACCTCTACTCAAAAGCAAAGCTCATAGCCCTTATTCAGCCCTTAGCTCAGCACTGATATTAGAAAAAGCCAAAAATCTAAATATTCACATAGACTCCAAATATCCCATTCTGTGTTATATGCCCATGAAGCAATCCAGAAAGAAAGCAGTTTGCTAACTAATAAGCAGTCATCTATAAAGCACAAGCAGGAGATTCTACAATTGCTGGAGACCGTCTATCTTCCCAGACAGATCACTGTCTCTTCCAATTTGATCTTCTACTTTTCACATATGTGTACTCAACAATATAAAATCATATACTCCTCCCCAGTGCCAGGTCAAGGATGTGAAATACATTAGATTGAAGAAGTAGACAGTGTGATGGAGTGTGAACTTCAAGTGAAGCAGGATTCTGTCTCTGGCCTGTAAATCAGTAAAGGCTGGTGGTACTATATGGTACATATATTAAAATATTACATAGAAAGGAAGTATTAGAAAAATGGCTAAATTAAAAAAACATGATATCTACTAATGACTACTAATGTCTACTAATGAGTTTTCCTTTAGATTGGTACTTTCTTCTGCATCACAGATGAGCTGCTGAGAAGTACTATTTCAGCTTTTTGTTTAGCTTACTAACATTTTTCTTTTCTTAAGGTGGTTTTCTTGGGTGGTTTCCAAGATTTAGCTGTTACAAATTGTGCTTCTGTAAACATGGGTGTGCTTATATTGCTGTGGTGTGATGTTTTCAATTCTTCTGGCAAATATCCAGAAGGGAAATAGCTGAGCTGAATGGGATCTTTAATTCTAACTTTTGAGGAATCTCCACACTGATTTCCACAGTGGTTGTACCAGTCTACATTCCACCCAAGAGTAGAGAAATGTTCCTTTTTCCCCACAGCCCCTGCAGCACTTGTTACTGGTTGATTTCTTGGTGATAGCCATTCTTTGTGCAGTGAAATGGAATCTAGTGTTGTTTTAATTTGTATCTCTTGAATGACCAATGACGTTGAACATTTTTTCATACATTTACTCACCATTAGGATTTCTTCATCTGAGAAGTGTGTGTTCATCTCAGATGCCCATTTTTGGACTGGGTCTTTGAATTTGGGGGACCTTGTTTTTCTTAATTCTTCCTATGTTCTAGATAGAAGCCTTTTGTCTGAGGGTCAGTTGGCTAAAAACTTTTCCCAATTAGTGGGGGTTTTTTTCACTCTGTTGGTGATAAATTCTTATTTTTTACTTTATTTTCTCTTTTTTAAATACTGCCAACATAAAAGATCAGATAGACATACTCATAATTATATTAGGAGACCTCAATATGTCGCAATCACAAATAGATAGATCACCTAGACAAAAATATCAACAGAAAACATCAGAGTTACGCAAAATCTTTGAACAAAGGGGAACAATAGACACCTATAGAGTGTTTCACCCAACAATAACAGAGTACACATTGTTTTCAGCAGTACCTGAAACTTTCTCCAGAATAGACCACGTATTAACCAGTGAATCAGCCTCAAGTAAATGTAAAACAATTGAAATTATACCTTACGTATTATCAGAACATAACAATTTAGAAATCAATGACAAAGAAAACACAAAAATCATGCAAATATTTGGAAACTAAACAATGCACTCTTAACTAAACGATGGGCTACAGAGGAGAGTTCTTAATAATAACCATTGTTAATGTCCTGTTATATTGTTTTGAAATTCTGTATCATTTTTTATTGTTTTAGTCTCCTTAAACTTAAAAAAAGCAAATGATAACGCTACACAACATACCAGCACTTATGAGACACAATGAAAACAATCCTAAAAGGGAAGCTTATAGCTATTTTTTAGTTTTTAATGACACGTATTTACTTTTTCATATTTTAGTATAATTTACAAATAAAACCACACATTTAAAGTATACAGCATGATATTTTCAGATACACACACACTGTCATACACTTCACATACTCATCACTCTCATACATGAGTTGAATCACAATAACCTCTTCTTAGAAACATTTCATAATAGTACAAATCAAAAACTACTCTCCAATTTTTAAAAAATATGCTTAGCATCTCACTCCCAGAGATAGATTAAAACTGTTCACTGAATACCATCCAGATAATTTTTTGCCATCTCTATACACACACTCTGTTTTTGAAAATGAAATTTTGGCAATGCCATATATACTTTTGTCTAACTTATTTCATTTAATGGAGTGTAATGAACAGTTTGTGCCTCAGTAAAGCATGTCAGTGTCATGACCTCATAATGATGTAATTACTGATGCCTTCCTTCTATTCCCCCACCGCCTACACCACATTCCTTGTTCCCTTTCCCTTCCTCCTTCCCCTTGTCTGATAATAGTCTCCCTTCTACTTTCAAGTCATCCTTTTAGATTCCATGTATGGGGTAATTTGTGATATTTGTTTTTTCTGAGTCTGGCTTATTTCACTTAATATGATGCAGTTCCACCTTTCCCTGCAAATGTTATCATTTCCTTCATCTATATGTAAATGATACATTTTTTATCCAGTTGTCTGTTGATGGACAGACACCTACACTGATTCCACGTGTTGGCTATGCTGAATTGTGCCACCACAAACACAGATATGCAGGTTGCCTATAGTATGCTAACTGCGATTTCTTTGTATATATACCAAGGGGTATTATAGCTGGGTCATATGGTTAGTTCTATTTTTAGCTTTTTGAGGAATTTCATACTGATTTCCCTACTACTTTGCATTCCCAGGAGTGTAGAAAAGTTTGTTTTCTGCACTTCTTTTAAGAAGCATCTGTTCAATTCATTTGCCCATTTATTGACTAGGGTAATTAATTTTTGGTGTTTTTTGTTGTTGTTCTTTTTGTATCCTAGAAATTAATTCTCTCTCAAGAGTAGTGGGCAAAGATTTTCTTCCTTTGTTTAGGTCATCTTTTCACTTTGTGGGTTGATTCCTTTGGCTTACAAAAACTTTTTAATCTGATGTCAACCCAATTAGGGATTCTTGTTCATTTTCCATGTGTTTGGATACTTTCTGCAGCTCCTGATGCTATTAATTTCTAGTTTCATTCCATTATGATCTAATTAGATGAAATTATTTTAATTTTTTATGTTATACATGATTTATGACCTAAAACATGATCTACTTTGATGAACATTCATTGAGCTGCTGATTATTTTCTCTAGTAATTAGGTAGACTCTTCTTCAGACATTTGTTAAGTCTAATTGATTTCTTTGTAGTTTTAACTCTGATATTTATTGAGTTTTTAAATCTAATAGCCTATTAGTAAGAGTCAAGCATTGAAGTCATCTGCTAATATTGTATTGCATCTGATGTGTTCCTTTAAGGTGAGTAATATTTATTTTATAAAATTAGTCATATCAATTTTTGGTACATACACATTTACAGTTGTTATAGAATTTTGTATTTTGCATTATTTACCGATAGGTATTGGCCTTCTTTTTCTCTTGTGACTAGTTTTCTCTTGAAGTCTACTGGGTTGGGCGTGCATATAGCTATGCCTACTTGCTTCTGGATTCTATTAGCATGGAATATTTCATTTTTGGTTAATGTATATGTTTTGACTAGTGAAGTGTGTTTCTTATAGACTACAAAAACCTGCTTTTAATCCAATCTGTCAGTCGGTGTCTTTTCATTGAAAGATGAGGACAATTTACATTCAGAATTATCATATCGGAGTATTCACTAATTGCTGTCATTTTGCTGTTTTTCTAATGTTCCATGCCTTGTCTCTTCTTCCTTTCACGCGCAGTGTTCCATTACGTACCTGTGGAATGCTGGCTTAGTGGTAATAAATCGATGTAGTTCATGCTTACCTTGGAAAGCTTTTCTTTATCCTGCATTTCTGAGGCATGGATTTGCTGACATAGTAATCTAGGTTCTTCTGGCCCTTGGAGTTTCTGCATCAAAGGGCCAGTTGTTCTCATGGGTTTGCCTCTATAAGTAACTTGACATTTCTCTCTTACAACTTCTTTCTTCCTTCTCCACGTCTGTCCCCTCGAAACTTTAAGTATAATGTGATGTGAAGAGGTTCTTTTCTGGTTTTGCCTCTTCGGGATTTTAAAAGCCTCAAGTACCTGCGTGTTATATGTTTTCCAACATTTGGGAAGGTTTTATGATTATTTCTGTCTCCTACTTTATTGCCTGGTGGTGAGGTTTTTGACTGAGAGTTTTACTTGATCTTTTATGTTTCTCATTTCCAAGATTTCTGCTTCACAATTTCTACATCTTTTACTACATATTTATGGTCTATAATTACAGTCATGGTGGGCAATTGGAATATACAACTATACTTCTTAATTCGTTCTATGCTCCTTTACCCTCTTCCCAACATCTCTTAGTTCCCTGCCCTTCCCAGAGATCAGCCTCCCTATTTTCTGCTGTCTATCTTTTATTTTGCTGATTAATTTTATACTCTGGAATTTCCATATAAAAGAAACCATACAATATTTTTTATTCATTACACTTACGGGTACATTATAGGCATTCATCATAGGGAATACTTACCTGCAAATGAATGACTTGATTCTTTTTCTACCACTCTCCTACTTCCCTTCAGCCCCTTTTCTCTTCCTTATTTACAAAAGCTTTGTTTCCACTTTTCCTTCTTTTCTCAGTTTTTTTCTTTTCCCTTCCTTTCTCCTTCCCTCCTCCCTAACTCGCCTTCCCATTTGAGCATTTTCTTCCTATTTCACAGTATCTATTATACATTTTAGTCTTTCTTTACACTTTCAGTTTCTCTTACCAGAGAAACAATGCGGTATTTACATATGTATTCCTGATTTATTTCATTTGAGAGTATGTTCTCAATATGCATCCATTTGCATCAAAATATCTCAAGATTATCCTCTTTATGACTGAGTAGTACTCCATTGTATTAATAAAAACATGAATGGACAAAGAAGATGTGATTTTTTAAAATACAAGATAAGCCATATAACATTTGAGATTGTGTATCTTATTTATTTCCCTTAACATTATGGATTCAAGGTACATCCACTGTCACACAAGTGACTAAAATTTATTTTCCTATGCAGCAGAGC
This sequence comes from Dinomys branickii, assembly GCA_004027595.1. Taxonomy (NCBI): domain Eukaryota; kingdom Metazoa; phylum Chordata; class Mammalia; order Rodentia; family Dinomyidae; genus Dinomys; species Dinomys branickii. The sequence goes on along the minus strand of PVLD010012122.1, from coordinate 341 downwards.
ACTACTCTATTGTGTATATAAACACCACATTTTCTTTATCTGTCTCTTTTTTTTTTATTTTAGAAACATAAAAGTACAAAAACATATTGACAAACAGACACCCATTATCATAGAAAATAGTACAATCACAACTAATCTATAGACAAGGTGATATGGTCTCAACAGTAGTTGTTGCTTTATCCATTGATATCTTCGAATTGTAGATGTGTGGACCCATATACAAACATGCAAATTTAGTCAGACAGTTGATTCTCTCAACAACAGAAAAAAAAAAAAAAAAGAAAACACAAGAACCAAAAATCCAAAGACAAGAAAGAAAACAGGCATACATCAACAACAGC